>JBAKBP010011175.1:0-73797 GCA_037953745.1 Lithodes maja | reverse complement strand
CGACCTTTGTTACCTAAACTCCTCCCACAGTTTTGGTGCCAGGTGGGAGTGTGGGGCACCGTTGGAAAGCTCAGGCTTTGGAGATGGTTTTTAGGCGAGTTTAGTGGAAATCAGAGACACTTTTGTTTAATAAAAGTTTCGGCAGAACTTATGTAGTATACGGGAGAGAAAAAAATGCGGAAAAAAAATGGCCGTTTGGGGCAGGAGGCCTCCGATAGAAAAGGTGTATGGAACGAAAGTTGTTCCGCAGCCCCCCAAAATGGGGGTACGGATGAGGTCCGATCCAAAATCGGAGGTCATTAGCGGCCGAAATCGAGGTCGGCCGTTTAATGAGGCACAGGGAGGTCGAGGCCGGTGATTATGGTAGTAGTAGTATTGTGATGATTGTGGTAGTAGTGATTGATGATGGGTGAATATGGGTAGTAGTAGTGGTGGTAGTAGTGATGGTGATTATGGTGATTACCCGGGCAACGCCGGGTACCCCTGCTAGTTAGGAATATAGAGTGTAGGTATGTAGACTAGTACATATATATACCGGAAGTTGAGCTAGACATAAAGGAAGATAGGGTAGTAAGTAGGTAGACTAGTAAATGAATTAATTGGTAGGGAAGTATACAGATGGAATGGTAGGTAGGTAGGTAAGTAGAGTGGTTTAGAAGTGGAATGGTAGGTAGGTAGGTAGGTAGACTGTAAGGTAAATAAAGTGGTAGGTAAGTAGAGTGGTTTAGAAGTGGAATGGTAGGTAGGTAGGTAGACTGTAAGGTAAATAAAGTTGTAGGTAAGTAGAGTGGTTTAGAAGTGGAATGGTAGGTAGGTAGGTAAGTAGAGTGGTTTAGAAGTGGAATGGTAGGTAGGTAGTAAGTAGAGTGGTTTAGAAGTGGAATGGTAGGTAGGTAGGTAGGTAGACTGTAAGGTAAATAAAGTTGTAGGTAAGTAGAGTGGTTAGAAGTGGAATGGTAGGTAGGTAGGTAGGTAGACTGTAAGGTAAATAAAGTGGTAGGTAAGTAGAGTGGTTTAGAAGTGGAATGGTAGGTAGGTAGGTAGACTGTAAGGGTAAAATAAAGTTGTAGTAAGTAGAGTGGTTTAGAAGTGGAATGGTAGGTAGGTAGACTGTAAGGTAAATAAAGTTGTAGGTAAGTAGAGTGGTTTAGAAGTGGATGGTAGGTAGGTAGACTGTAAGGTAAATAAGTTGTAGGTAAGTAGAGTGGTTTAGAAGTGGAATGGTAGGTAGGTAGGACTGTAAGGTAAATAAAGTGGTAGGTAAGTAGAGTGGTTTAGAAGTGGAATGGTAGGTAGGTAGGTAGACTGTAAGGTAAATAAAGTTGTAGGTAAGTAGAGTGGTTTAGAAGTGGAATGGTAGGTAGGTAGACTTGTAAGGTAAATAAAGTTGTAGTAAGTAGAGTGGTTTAGAAGTGGAATGGTAGGTAGGTAGACTGTAAGGTAATAAAGTGGTAGGTAAGTAGAGTGGTTTAGAAGTGAATGGTAGGTAGGTAGGAGACTGTAAGGTAAATAAAGTTGTAGGTAAGTAGAGTGGTTTAGAAGTGGAATGGTAGGTAGGTAGACTGTAAGGTAAATAAAGTTGTAGGTAAGTAGAGTGGTTTAGAAGTGGAATGGTAGGTAGGTAGACTGTAGGTAAATAAAGTTGTAGGTAAGTAGAGTGGTTTAGAAGTGGAATGGTAGGTAGGTAGACTGTAAGGTAATAAAGTGGTAGGTAAGTAGAGTGGTTTAGAAGTGGAATGGTAGGTAGGTAGACTGTAGGTAAATAAAGTTGTAGGTAAGTAGAGTGGTTTAGAAGTGGAATGGTAGGTAGGTAGGTAGGTAGACTGTAAGGTAAATAAAGTTGTAGGTAAGTAGAGTGGTTTAGAAGTGGAATGGTAGGAAGGTAGGTAGGTAGACTGTAAGGTAAATAAAGTTGTAGGTAAGTAGAGTGGTTTAGAAGTGGAATGGTAGGTAGGTAGACTGTAAGGTAAATAAAGTGGTAGGTAAGTAGAGTGGTTTAGAAGTGGAATGGTAGGTAGGTAGACTGGTAGGTAAATAAAGTGGTAGGTAAGTAGAGTGGTTTAGAAGTGGAATGGTAGGTAGGTAGACTGGTAGGTAAATAAAGTGGTAGGTAAGTAGAGTGGTTTCAGAAGTGGAATGGTAGGTACAAAGGAGTACAAAGGAGTACAAAGGAAATCAAGCAACAACAGATCTAGTGACCCTTCTAGGCTGCTTGTCCTCCAAAACACTGAGGATCAAGTGTCCCAAACAGTGGTTTAGAGTGGGTAAGGGAACATTGGAAAGGGAACTACTGCCCTGCCACTAACGTGGCAGGACTAGGAAGTTAGTAGGGGACTATTGGTTAGTAACTGAGGGGAGGATAAAGTTATTCATTACAAACGCAGTCAGTCGCGGGTTTGATGCGAGATATTTGTCTAGGCGGAATTTAAATGAATCAACGGTGCTGCAGTCTATAACGTTTCGGGGAAGCCCATTCCACAAGTTGACAACTCGATTGAAGAAGAAATTCTTAGCTTCGTGCGAGTTAAAAGATTTACAATAATTTTGCAACCGTTTCCCCGTGTGTAATTAGATTGGTCGATAGTGAAGTACTTACTACAGTTCATATTGTCGATGCCTTTGATGATTTTGAACACTTGAATTAAGTCGCCTCTTAATCTGCGCTGGGTTAAAGGAAATAGATTTAATTCTCTAAGACGCTCTTCGTATGGTTTGTTCTTTAGGCTAGGTATCATTTTGGTAACTCTAACGTTGAACTCGTTCTAGCTTGTTTATATCTTTTTGGTAATAAGGGCACCAGGATTGAACGCAGTATTCCAGAAGAGGGCGGACTAAGGAATTGTAAAGGGTTAGGATAACTTCTTTGGATTATGCTCAAATGACCTGCCTATAAAGCCAATTATTTTGTTTGCCTCTTAACAACTTCTGAACATTGTTGACTCGGTTTTAGGTTACTCGATATTGTTACTCCCAGATCAGTTTCTCTGTTTACATTCTTAAGCTGAGTGCCATTCATCGAATAGTATGCTTTCTCATTTAGGTATCCGACATGTAGTACTTTACATTATCCGCATTGAAACTCATTTGCCAAATTTGGGCCCAACATGACAATTTATCTAGATTGTGTTGCATATCGTCAACTTGTTCTTTTGAGAGTACGCTATTTGCAATTTTTTGTATCGTCAGCAAATTTTGAGATTGTGCAGGTGAGACCCTCATCTATGTCGTTGATGTAAATTAGAAAGAGAATTGGTCCTAGTACCGATCCCTGGGGTACCCCGCTACTTACATTGGTCCATTTAGATGCCTTACCGTTTATGACTACTCTTTGCTTTCTGTTGTTGAGCCAATTTTCTATCCATTTCAACACACCGTCTTGTATTCCATGCGCTTTTAGTTTTAGCAGTAAACGTTTGTGGGGAACTTTGTCAAAGGCCTTTTGAAAATCAAGGTATATAATATCTACAGCTTTACTCTCATCGTAGAGGTTGAGGATATCGTGGAAGAAGTCTAAGAGGTTTGTTAAACAGGAACGTTTTTTACGAAAGCCGTGTTGAGTATCTTTAAGTATGTTATTTTCCTCTAAGTGATTTACGAGTCTGTCTCGTATGACCGTTTCTAGCATTTTACATACAACTGAGGTTAAGCTAATTGGACGATAGTTACTGGGTAGGGATTTGCTGCCTTTTTTGAATATCGGTGTTACGTTGGCTAGCTTCCACTGATCAGGCATAGTTCCAGACTGCAAGGATTTATTGAATAGTAATGTCAGTGGTTTGGAGAGCTCGTTTTATTTACTTTGAGTTTATCTAAACAATTCAATACTTCTCTCTCTGTAACGGTGATATTGCTTAGAACATCTGAATTATCAATCTGAATCGGCGATGGTGTAGGGATATCACTGAGGTCTTCGGTTGTAAAAACTGATGCAAAGAAGGTATTGAGGGCATTACTCATTTGTACTTCGTCTTTGGTGTAGTCTCCTTTTTCATCGACTAACGGTCCAACAGTTGAAGTAACTACTTTTTTCTTTCTGATATAACTATAGAATTCTTTCGGGTTTGTTTTACTTTGATTCGCAATATGTAACTCTAAGGTCTTTTTACTTTGCTTAATTAACTTTTTGGCTTTGCGTCGTAGCTCTACAAATTTCACCCGTTCTTCGTCATTTTGTGAGGATTTTAATCTATCATTAGCAAATTTTTTAGCAAGCAGGCAGTTTGAAATATCTTTATTCCACCATTTGGGCTTATTATTATGGCCTGGACGCCGTATTTTCGATGGTATGCAGTCTTGCACTGCTTTTAGGTAAGTGGTTTCGAATAACTTCCAAGATGTATTTATGTCGTTATTGTTAATTAAAAAGCTCCAGTCAGTTTCTTTAAACATAGCTCTAAGTTTATGGAAGTTTGCTTTCTTGAAATTAGGGACTTTTTCGATGCTACTATTTGGTTCGTTACTAGTAAACTTTAAAGTGAAAGTTATCGTACGATGGTCGCTGTTACTGAATTCATCACCAACATTCAAATTCTCTATCAATTCTTCTTTTGTTGCAAGTACAATGTCAAGAACGTTATTACCACGGGTCGGCGTTCGAACAAATTGATAAAGCGAACTCTCTTGCAAGTTCGTATACAAGTCATGTCCGGAGTGTGAAGTAAGAGTATCGCCCCACTTGGTCACAGGTAAATTAAAGTCGCCAAAAATTACGGTATCTTGTGAGTTACTTACATCTGCAATTTGTTCGTAAATTTCTCGGTCAGTTTGCACTGATTGAGCTGGAGGTCTGTATATTAACGCAAGTATTATTTTTGTACCTTTATTATTCTTTATTAGCACAAAAGATGTGTCGACGTTCACAATTTGAGGTTTTGACACGAGGGTCGGGTTAAGACTTTCTTTGATATAAAATAAAACGCCACCTCCATTTTTATTTATTCGGCTGTTCTCAAACATTACATAACCGGGAAGTGAATACTCTGCTAAAAAGTCTCTATCTTCTGTATTGAGCCAAGATTCTGTTATGCCAATCACATCATAATTTTCTGTAAACACTAGTTCCTCTAAATCTGAAAATTTATTGCGTATGCTACGAGCGTTTGCATAGAAAACCTTTAAAGTTGCGGTTTTAGAACTCGCATTACGTTCTTTCATCGAATTTTTGGTTCTGGTCGGATCTACATTTACATTCATGGCTGTCCTCGGTCCTCGGTCGTTATCCCTGACGGTTTTGAATTTGGGTCGTGTTGGTGGAGATTTATCCAAATTCGCGGTTCTTGACGGATTAGTATTTAATTCCTTTGTAGGTTGCCGTCCTCGCTGTCTTCGGTCCTCCTTCCTGGTTGTCCTGTGCTGAGTCGATTTCTTCTCCGAAAATCCTTCACCGCATCGTTGAGAAGACGCCCAAAACGTGCTGCTCCCACCTGGTTCAGATGAACTCCATCGTCCGAAAACAAATAGTCATCGAAGTAGAAATTGTCCCAGGTGTCGACGAATCCCACGTTCTCCTTCCTGCAGAGGTTTGCTAGACAACGATTTGTGCTGGTGGCTATGTTGTAAAATCGGCTCTCTACACCGAGCCGGGGGACGATTCCTGAGACGATGATCCTTGATGACTTCTCCTTAAACGACTTGATCAGCTGCTGGTACTTTAAAAGCAAATCTTCCGACCGGGTTCGCTGCACATCGTTGGATCCAACGTGGATGACGTACATTGTATTAGCAGGGGCCAGCTTTGATACTTCGTCAACTGCTGCAACTACGTCATCCACACCACCACCAGGGATACAAAAACGCTTCCTGGTCTTAGGTGCCCTGGCGCAAAACTCTGTGAGCTGACCACGTATCATCGAGTCTCCCACGAGCCGGACTTGTAGGTAGGTAGACTGGTAGGTAAATAAAGTGGTAGGTAAGTAGAGTGGTTTAGAAGTGGAATGGTAGGTAGGTAGACTGGTAGGTAAATAAAGTGGTAGGTAAGTAGAGTGGTTTAGAAGTGGAATGGTAGGTAGGTAGACTGGTAGGTAAATAAAGTGGTAGGTAAGTAGAGTGGTTTAGAAGTGGAATGGTAGGTAGGTAGACTGGTAGGTAAATAAAGTGGTAGGTAAGTAGAGTGGTTTAGAAGTGGAATGGTAGGTAGGTAGACTGGTAGGTAAATAAAGTTGTAGGTAAGTAGAGTGGTTTAGAAGTGGAATGGTAGGTAGGTAGACTGGTAGGTAAATAAAGTGGTAGGTAAGTAGAGTGGTTTAGAAGTGGAATGGTAGGTAGGTAGACTGGTAGGTAAATAAAGTGGAATGGTAAACAAGTATTGGGAGGACGAAGAAGGGTCTCATAAGCTACTTGTACTTGCATAAGGAGGCTTAAGTAAGGATGGGAGGAGGGAAGGGTCAGTAGAGAAATTTGTGAGAGAGAGAGAGTGAGAGTGAGTTAATAGATTGATGGTATTGGTATATTACTGTATGGACTGTAAATACTATGTTACTGTAACGTGACGAGGCTATAGAATGCCTATCTTCTGATCTATCAATTATTTCTGATTAGGGAAGAGAAAATCTTGTTACTTTCAACGCCTCCAAGACCCAGTTTCTCCCTCTACAACAATCTTCCACAAGACTATCAACTATTCTTCAACAATACACAACTCCACCCTTCATCTTCTCTTAATATTCTAGGTGTATCTTTTTCAGCCGACCTTTCTTGGAAAAATAAAATTACCACTCTCGCTAAAACAACTTCCCAGAAGTTAGGTGTGCTCAACCGTCTCTGTGGATGTGGATTCTTCACCCCCGCACAGTTTCTTGCTCTGTATCGGGGCACAGTGCACTCCTGTATTGAGTGTATCGTTCGCATGTATAGTGAGGCTCCATCCTTACCGCACTTCTCGAACGAGTGAAATAAGAAACATTTCGCCTCATCAACTCGCTTCCTCTTACCAGTTCCCTACAATCTCTTTCTACACGCTGTAATGTTGCATCTCTTTCACTCTTCTATCTCTATTACAACAATCAGTATTCTTCAGAGCTCTCTCAGTGCTTAGGGCCCTCGCGGCTAGTGCGAGACACCCGCTTTTCAATACAGTCCCACTCCTATTCTGTCCATCTCTCCAACCCAAGAATTGGCAAATTTTCTCAGTCTTCTACTCAACAATTGACTCTGGAACTTTCTCCCTCAATCAATCTTTCCTTCATCCTATCACTTAAACTGCTTTAAACTTCGTGTGTCCAGGCATTTTGACTCCAACGTCCCTTGAATTTGGCTCTGTCACTCTTTTGGTTTGGGCGTGACACTCGTTACAGGCATCCTGTCTTTTGTCTTCTTCATACTCATAGGAAACAATTTAGATAAAGACTCAGATATACAGACTGATAAACAGAGAGAGAGAGAGAGAGAGAGAGAGAGAGAGAGAGAGAGAGAGAGAGAGAGAGAGAGAGAGAGAATTATTGTATTGATTATATACTGTAGATACAAACTCTGATATTCTGGTAGATGCAGATGAAAAGGCTTACAGACTGATATGTGTGTGATTTAATCCATTATACAGCTATCAGAAAGAGACACTAGAAGAGAGTGGATGGAAGGGCAGGGGACCAATTTCCATAATATATACCCAGTGAAACTATGAATGGAAAGGAGGAAAGTGAAGCCCCAACCCTCTCAGTAAACTATGAATGGAAAGGAGCAAAGTGAAGCCCCCAACCCTCTCAGTAAACTATGAATGGAAAGGAGCAAAGTGAAGCCCCCAACCCTCTCAGTAAACTATGAATGGAAAGGAGCAAAGTGAAGCCCCCAACCCTCTCAGTAAACTATGAATGGAAAGGAGCAAAGTGAAGCCCCAACCCTCTCAGTAAACTATGAATGGAAAGGAGCAAAGTGAAGCCCCAACCCTCTCAGTAAACTATGAATGGAAAGGAGCAAAGTGAAGCCCCAACCCTCTCAGTAAACTATGAATGGAAAGGAGCAAAGTGAAGCCCCAACCCTCTCAGTAAACTATGAATGGAAAGGAGCAAAGTGAAGCCCCAACCCTCTCAGTAAACTATGAATGGAAAGGAGCAAAGTGAAGCCCCAACCCTCTCAGTAAACTATGAATGGAAAGGAGCAAAGTGAAGCCCCAACCCTCTCAGTAAACTATGAATGGAAAGGAGCAAAGTGAAGCCCCAACCCTCTCAGTAAACTATGAATGGAAAGGAGCAAAGTGAAGCCCCAACCCTCTCAGTATATTACACTCTTTATTCATTCTAGTCTGGCTACTGCTGCACGATTATTATTTCCCTTTCATGCCGTTTAGTATCATATATATAGAGTTCTCTTATTCTCATAATTACCTCTCCAAATTTAGTTTTCTACTCACAGCTCGCTCAATGACAACTGTAGTGGTTAAAGTAACGAAACTATAGGGTTCTAAACACCCCTGATGGATCTTTAAGGCTTTTAACCCCTTCATTACCGGTACCGTCCTTTTTAACTATATTCTGGCAATTATTATAGACAATTTTATCCAGTTTAAAAAGGGCCTCCAGCAACTACCAGGCATCCAACTATCTCACTTAACCCCTTCTTACTACCACAGATACTTCTTAAACTGCACAAAAACGTCTAAATTTAGCTAGAATATAATAAAGAAACGTCGGCGGTACAGAAGGGGTTAAGTATACCAGAAAGGGTGCAACTCGTGTCCTTGTGCGCGAAGGGGTTAATTGGAGGCTTTTTTGGAGAAGGGTTTGGCTAAATGTTAACCCTATCTGGTGTGAGGCGGGTCTTTTTGGATCCTGCCTGTTTCACTCTATTAGTTTGGAGATTATAAGCCGTTTCATCTCATTAGTTTGATGATTATAAGACAGTTCACCCCATTCAGGTGTCGATTTTTAGGATATATTTTAGGAGAAATCGGCCTTTGGCCGGGACTTTTTTATTATATCGAAAACAAATGTACATATGTCTCTTAAAGGAGGTTTGGGGGACGATCGATGTTTTTCCTTTTAGTTTGAAGATGACTTGGGAAGTTGGGAGTCGTTTTTGTTTTTAGTCTAGGGGGCTAACTCTGAACACATTGCTGGAAAATAGCAAAAACAAACTAAACCTTCTCTAGTAATTAAGTCAAGTACGGTATCATAATAAACCCCAAGACGTTGCAAGAGATGTGTTAAAAGACCTTCCTAAGCTGAATATAATCTTTATAGTGTTACCAGAATTGAGTGTACTTGACAGCGTATTCAATTCTCGCCCATCCAAACACGAGTCATTGATACTAATAATATCTCACAAATAAACGTGGGCTACTAAATGTCGGTGGTTCGAGCCCGGCTAAGACTATAAAAACATTTAGGTAGCTCACGTGTATTTGTGAGGTGTACCGGTACTTAATATTAATGACTCGTGTTTGGCTGGGCTGGAATGGAATGAAACCACTTCAACCTGAGTTGCGTGGGGATAGTTGTAACAATCCCTATATGGTACCGGTACTCTGGATTATGGGCCCTACGACTTGTGTATGAATTGTAATACTTTCCCCTTCTCCTTAACCCCTTCTGTACCGGCGACGTCTTTTTTAACTTTATTCTAACTACTGTTAAGGGGAGGTTTTTAGTGTGTTTCCTAGACTTCCATCAAGCTTGAAATTACACCCCCATGACACCCTTTCAAGATAAATTTGTACATTTTTCGGTAGAAAAATTTCCCGGCCAAAGGCCGGGTCCTCTTAAATTACAGGCTCGCTATCGCTCGCCAGGAAAAAATCGACACTTAAATGGGACGAAAGGTCTTAAAAGTGACATAAATGGGGTGAAAGTTCTTAAAATCGTCAACATAATGGGGCGAACGTCTTAAAATCTCAAAAGAAATGGGGCTAGACATGAAGGAGAATGGGGTCAAGAAAAAAAATCCCTCAAGTGGAAATCTCCCCTTAAGTGATTTATTTGTTCAGTTCAAAAAAGGCCTCCAGCAATGAACAGGCTTCGTACTGTCTCACTGAACCCTTCTTATTACCACAGATCCTTCTTTAACTGCACAAAATCATCTACATCATATAGGTAGCATAGAATGAATACTCGTCTTGATTGTCAGTGGTTCGAGCCCGGCTGAGAGTACGAGTGAGATGAATGGGAGTAATGATGAAATAATTCCTTTGATTTGAGAGGGTTCAGATTGAAATGGAGAGAAATGGAGTGTGTGTGTGTGGGGGGGGGGGGGGGGGGATGGGAAGGGTCACATTACCATACACAGTGAACCCATGAATATAGAGGAGGGAAGTTAAGCCCTAAAAACAACAACCGGTATTGACCCTTCTGACCACCACAGTTTGTCTCCATGGCTGAGTAATATTGATAACTGTAATCTATTAACTATATATAATTATCATTAATTCCCGTCCACTCGCCAACTCTCTGCAATCTCTCTCTCTTCGCTGCAATGTTGCATCTCTCTCGCTATTCTATCGTTACTATAATAATCAGTGTTCCTCAGAGCTTTTCCAGTGTATACCACCTCCTATACGTAGGGCACGTGGTACCCGTCTTGCAACACAATCCCACCCCTACTCTGTGCAACTCTCCAACCCAAGAGTGAAACGTTACTCTCAGTCTTTCTTCAATTCAACAGCTGAGCTCTGGAACTCTCTCCCAGAATCAGTCTTTCCCTCTTCCTATGACTTAAATTGCTTCAAACTCCGTGTGTCCAGGCATTTTGGCTCGAACGTCCCTTGATTTTGGCCCTGTCACTCTTTCAACCTTGGGGGAGGCACTCGCTATAGGCAGTTCTGCCTTTTGCCTCCCTCACTCACATAGACAAAACAAAAATTGCCCCTTCTTACTATGCATCATTTAAGTATTTATTTTTTCATGCTAACATTAGACGATTTTATTTATTTTGGTAAACTTATCTCGATTAATCCCCTCAATACAATACTATCGTGTTGTCTTATATTATGGGCAACATTAGACGACTTTATTCAGCTTAAATATTACCGTGAAGGGGATACAGGTGTGTAGCCTATACTATCTCCCTAAATGTTAACCAGAATATAAGCATAACACATATAATTGTGTTTCGTGGACATCCTGTACGTTTCGATATGCAAATACAATGTCAGAGGCTAAATTAATGCATGTAGCTTTCTATACATTGGTCAATAAATCGTACCCATCATTTGCTGCATGCCAAATGACATCCATAAATCAATCCTGTTGACATATTTGCTTAGGGGCAGATCCTTCACTTTTTGTAAATGTTTGTATTTATTTATTATTTTTCTAGTTGCCTCGCTAGACCTTCATCAAGCTTAAAATGAAGCCCCCTAAACCCCTTTCAAGATAAATTTGTACATTTTTCGGTAGAAAAATGTCCCGGCCGAAGGCCGATTCCTCTTAAATTACAGGCTCGCTATCGCTCGCCAGGAAAAAATCGATACCTAATTGACAGGAAAGGTCTTAAAATTGACAGAAATGGGGCAAAAGTTCATAAAATCACCAAACTAATGGGTCTAAAGATGAGGGAGAAGGTGGTCTAGAAAAGAGACTCGGAACCCTTAATTAATGAAAAACGTGCGGGCTGAGGTTCTGTCAATGTACAGCTGGTGTCAAGAGTTCTGGAATACTTTCACTTTATATGTTAACCTGAAATACCCCTACTGTACCGTATATATTTAAACTATCAGCATATATTTAAACGACATTGGTAAATATGCTATTCAAATCAGGTGATAACTATTTCATTTCATTAGTGTTACTAGCTACTCAGCTTCGGAAAGCTCTCTAAAAACTTTGATGTACCTTTCCTAAAGTACAGTATAATTGAATTGGAAGATTTAGTTAAGTTATTTTATTTGATAGTTAAAGAGTAAAGAATAATTGATGGGGTAGAGTTGGTTAAGGGAAGGTTTTTAGTTCGTTCCCTAGAATTCCATCAAGCTTAAAATTACACCCCCTAGACCCCCTTTCAAGATAAATTTGTACATTTTTCGGTAGAAAAATATCCCGGCCAAAGGCCGGTTCCTCTTAAATCACAGGCTCGCTATCGCTCGCCAGGATAAAATCGACACCTAAATGGCACGAAAGGTCTTAAAATTGACAGAAATGGGGCAAAAAGTTCTTAAAATCACCAAACTAATGGGGCGAACGTCTTAGAATATCAAAAGCAATGGGACTAAACATGAGATAGAAAGGGATCCAGAACAAAATCCCTCAAGTGGAATTCTCCCCTTAAGTGAATGTATTTGATAGTGGAAGAGTAAAGTATAATTGAAGGGGTGGAGTTAGTTAAGTGAATGTATTTGATAGTGGAAGAGTAAAGTATAATTGATGGGGTGGAGTTAGTTAAGTGAATGTATTTGATAGTGGAAGAGTAAAGTATAATTGATGGGGTGGAGTTAGTTAAGTGAATGTATTTGATAGTGGAAGAGTAAAGTATAATTGATGGGGTGGAGTTAATTAAGTGAATGTATTTGATAGTGGAAGAGTAAAGTATAATTGATGGGGTGGAGTTAGTTAAGTGAATGTATTTGATAGTGGAAGAATAAAGTATAATTGATGGGGTGGAGTTAGTTAAGTGAATGTATTTGATAAGTGGAAGAGTAAAGTATAATTGATGGGGTGGAGTTTGTTAAGTGAATGTATTGGATAGTGGAAGAATAAAGTATAATTGATGGGGTGGAGTTAGTTAAGTGAATGTATTTGATAGTGGAATAATAAAGTGTAATTGATGGGGTGGAGTTGGTTAAGTGAATGTATTTGATAAGTGGAAGAATAAAGTATAATTGATGGGGTGGAGTTAGTTAAGTGAATGTATTTGATAAGTGGAATAATAAAGTGTAATTGATGGGGTGGAGTTAGTTAAGTGAATGTATTTGATAAGTGGAATAATAAAGTGTAATTGATGGGGTGGAGTTAATTCTTCAGTTGATTTAAGGGGGTACTGCTTGGTTTTTGGTCTCTATATTAATATATTTTATTTATTTTTTAGTTTCCTCACTAGACCTCCATCAAACTTATAATAACACCCCCTGTACCCCCTTTCAAGAACAATTTGTAAATTTTTCGGTAGAAAAATGTCCCGGCCGAAGGTCGGTTCCTCCTAAGATTAGAGGCTCGCTATCGCTCGCCAGGAAAAAATCGACACCTAAAGGGCACGAAAGGTCTTAAAATTTACAAAACAATGAGGCGAAACGTCTCAAAATCGCCTAGTTATTTGGAACAGGGTGTACAGATATAATAAGAGTTGCAATGATGGAGGTATTAAGGGGAGATATCCACTTGAGGGACTTTTTTTCTTGGCCCCTTTCTCCCTCATGTTTAGCCCCATTGCTTTTGAGATTTTAAGACGTTTGCCCCATTATTTTACGATTTTAAGAACCTTCGACCCATTTCTGTCAATTTTTAGACCTTTCGTGCCATTTAGGTGTCGATTTTAGCTTGGCGAGCGAAAGCGAGCCTGTAATTTAAGAGGAACCGGCTTTCAGCCGGGACATTTTTCTACCGAAAAATGTACAAATTTATCTTGAAAGGGGGTCAAGGGGGTGAAATTTTAAGATTGCTGGAGGAGTAGGAAACAAACTAGAAACCTCCCCTTAAGTAACACCCCGTTCTTAACATTAATCATCAATTACAAACCCCAATGCACTTGAATAAACTAATGATAGCATATGGTCCTCCCGGGATTCGAACTCAGGACACCACACCCAGAACATAAGCATCTAAACCATTACACCACCAACACGACATATTTGACCCTGACTGTACGTCCATTATAATTACTCCTCTTTGTGATCATCAGGGATTTAGAAACTTTGAGTTTAATTACTTTAACCTCTGCAGTTGTCTTTGAGTGAGTTGTGGGCAGAACACTAATTTTGGAGAGGTAATTATGAAATTAAGATAATTCTATTTATGATTGCTAAACGGCAAACCCTGGACCTGCAAGGGTAAGGGGAAGGTATATTGTTTTGGTCGATTTTTATTTTGTTTTTCATGTATTCATTATTTATTTTAGTTTCCTCCCTATACCTTCATCAAGCTTAAAACAACATCCCCAAGATCCCACTTCTGGATAAATTTGTAAAGTTTTCGGTAGAAAAATGGCACGAAAGATCTAAATATTGACATAAATGGGGCGAAAAGTTATAAAACCGCCAAACTAATGGTCCGAACGTCTCAAAATGTGCAAGCTAATGGGGCTAAACACGAGGGAGAAAGGGGGCCAGTAAAAACAACCATCCCTCCTTAACCCCTTCACCACCATTACTAAATTTTCATTCTGTACTGGTTACCATTATACGATGTTCTTACTAGTTCATTCAGATCTACCTCTAGGACTCCAATGGGTAACTATGACCTCAATAAACCCTCTTAAGGGGAGATCTCCACTTGAGGGATTTTTTTCTTGACCCCTTTCTCCCTCATGTTTAGCCCCATTGCTTTTGATATTATAAAACGTTTGCCCCATTAGTTTAGCGATTTTAAGAACTTTCACCCCATATTAAGACCTTTCGTGCAATTCAGGTGTCGATTTTATCCTGGCGAGCGATAGCGAGCCTGTAATTTAAGAGGAACCGGCCTTCGGCCGGGACATTTTTCTACCGAAAAATGTACAAATTTATCATGAAAGGGACTCAAGGGGGTGTAATTTTAAGCTTGATGGAGGTCTAGGGAACAAACTAAATACCTCCCCTTAATAACATTCTCCCTTTTTAAACTGCATAAAATAAAATAATTTTAGGTAAAAAATCAAAGGTAACAATACTTCATGGTGCTGAAGGGGTTAAGCGGAGAGAGAGAGAGAGAGAGAGAGAGAGAGAGAGAGAGAGAGAGAGAGAGAGAGAGAGAGAGAGAGTATTTACTTTACTCTGTGGGAGCAGGCAATCACTCACGGAAAGTTGTCAGTTGTCAAAATCCTTTCTGATCCCCTTTCTTTACTGCTGGTTGCTCCACCCACTCTTGTTGATTTTATTTTTCACGTTGATTTTGTTTTTCACCACACCACCACCACCACCAGATTTTATTTTTCACCACACCACCACCACCTCTTGATTTTGTTTATCACCACACCACCACCACAACCAGATTTTGTTTGTCACCACACCACCACCACCACCAGATTTTGTTCTTCACCACACCACCACCACCAGATTTTGTTCTTCACCACACCACCACCGCTTGATTTTGTTTTTCACACCACCACCGCCTGATTTTGTTTTTCACCACACCACCACCACCAGATTTTGTTTTTCACCACACCACCACCGCCTGATTTTGTTTTTCACCACACCACCACCACCAGATTTTTTTTTCTCACCACACCACCACCGCTTGATTTTGTTTTATCACCACACCACCACCACCACCACCACCTCAAAATAATTGGCTTTATAGGCAGGTCATTTGAGCATAAATCCAAAGAAGTTATCCTAACCCTTTACAATTCCTTAGTCCGCCCTCTTCTGGAATACTGCGTTCAATCCTGGTGCCCTTATTACCAAAAAAGATATAAACAAGCTAGAACGAGTTCAACGTAGAGTTACCAAAATGATACCTAGCCTAAAGAACAAACCATACGAAGAGCGTCTTAGAGAATTAAATCTATTTCCTTTAACCCAGCGCAGATTAAGAGGTGACTTAATTCAAGTGTTCAAAATCATCAAAGGCATGACAATATGAACTGTAGTAAGTACTTCACTATCGACCAAGCTAATTACACGCGGGGAAACGGTTGCAAAATTATTGGTAAATCTTTTAACTCACACGAATCTAAGAATTTCTTCTTCAATCGAGTTGTCAACTTGTGGAATGGGCTTCCCCGAAACGTTATAGACTGCATCACCGTTGATTCATTTAAACTCCGCCTAGACAAATATCTCGCATCAAACCCGCGACTGACTGCGTTTGTAAATGAATAACTTTATTTTATCCCCCCCTCAGTTACTAACCCATCTGTCCCCTACTAACTTCCTAATCCTGCCACGGACATTAGTTCCAGGGCAGTAGTTCCCTTTCCAATGTTCCCTTACCCACTCTAAACCACTGTTTGGACACTTGATCCTCAGTGTTTTGGAGGACAAGCAACCTAGAAGGGTCACTAGATCTGTTGTTGCTTGATTTCCTTTGTACTCCCTTTGTACCTGATTTTGTTTTTCACCACACCACCACCACCAGATTTTGTTTTTCACCACACCACCACCACCGCTTGATTTTGTTTATCACCACACCACCACCGCTTGATTTTGTTTTTCACCACCACCACCACCACCAGATTTTGTTTTTCACCACACCACCACCACCACCAGATTTTGTTTTTCACCACACCACCACCGCTTGATTTTGTTTTTCACCACACCACCACCACCACCAGATTTTGTTTTTCACCACACCACCACCACCAGATTTTGTTTTTCACCACACCACCACCGCTTGATTTTGTTTATCACCACACCACCACCACCACCACCTGATTTTGTTTTTCACCACACCACCACCACCAGATTTTGTTTTTCACCACACCAGCACCACCTGATTTTGTTTTTCACCACACCACCACCACCTGATTTTGTTTTTCACCACACCAGCACCACCTGATTTTGTTTTTCCACCACACCACCACCACCTGATTTTGTTTTTCACCACACCACCACCACCTGATTTTGTTTTTCACCACACCAGCACCACCTGATTTTGTTTTTCCACCACACCACCACCACCACCTGATTTTGTTTTTCACCACAACACCACCGCCAGATTTTGTTCTTCACCACACCACCACCACCTGATTTTGTTTTTCACCACAACACCACCGCCAGATTTTGTTCTTCACCACACCACCACCACATGATTTTGTTTTTCACCACACCACCACCACATGATTTTGTTTTTCACCACAACACCACCGCCAGATTTTGTTTTTCACCACACCACCACCACATGATTTTGTTTAAAACATCTACCGGTACCGGCAATCCACTAATCTCGTATACATGTGTCTATCTAAACTTCTGTCTTGTCTATCTTTGGGCTCGCCGTGAAAGCCAAAATTAAGGGGGTAGTACTTGCTTTTTATGAACCCCCTTCTCCCTCATGTTCAGCATATTAATTTTGAGGTTTTTAGAAGTTCGTTTCGTTAGTTTGGCGATTTTAAGACCCTTCGCCTCATTTTGTTGTCAATATTAAGACCTTTCGTGCCCTTTAGGTGTCGATTTTTTCCTGGCGAGCGAAAGCGAGCCTCTAATTTTAGAAGGAATCGGCCTTCGGCCGGGACATTTTTCTACCGAAAAATGTACAAATTTATCTTAAAAGGGGGGTCTAGGGGGTGTTTTTCTAAGCTTAATGGAGGTCTAGCGAGCAAACTCAAAAATTAATTAATAAATAGATATATAGACCAAAAACCAAGCACTACCCCCTTAAATGAAACTGCTTAGGGCCAAAATAACAATTAATTAAAGCAGAATTGCCAATAGGGGCCCCAAAGCACACAAGCCTGCAGTGTTGCCAACTAGGTTATTACACACACTGCGTACTGTACAACAGGGTTACCACAACAAACATAGAATATCGCTAGATCCGTTCTCTAAAGTCGCTAGAAAGGCGCTAGATAATAAATAAATGCCGAAAGTCGCTAGAAGGGGTTAACAGATCAAATAATAATAATAATAATCAATCACATAATAATCAATCACAATAATCAATCACATAATCAATCACATAATAATCAATCACATAATCAATCACATAATCAATCACATAATCAATCACATAATAATCAATCACATAATCAATCACATAATCAATCACATAATAATCAATCACATAATAATACGATCAATCACAAATAACGTTAATTTTATTCAGAAATATAGGTAGCGCCAGCAAACTTGACAATCATCTTGACCCCTTGAGAAGTGCGTGCGTTGTTACATGGAGGGGTAGACAGACGAATGAGGAAGTAAGAAGGTGTGGTGTGGAGATAGATGTGCTGGACAGTGTGAAAAGGAACGTATGGGAAGCGAGAGAATGACTAAGAGGGTGTACGAGAGCGAGGTGGAAGGACAGAGGGAAAGTTAAACTGAAAGAGAGGTGGAAGGATGGAGTGAAGAAGTATATGGATGAAGGCGGTGCTGGTGGGGAGGAGGGGCGTCGACAGACTGGGAACAGAGGTGCATGGGGGCGTTTCGTTCGTGGCCACCCCTTCGGGGATCACGGCGTCAGGCAATAGATAGATGAATCCTTTGGAATGGAAGAGCAAGCTTTGGGCAGTGATTGTGGAGTGGTTGAGTGGATAAAGAGAAATACTCTGAGGTGATATGGTCATGTTCAGAAAATGGAAGAAGACAGAATGCCAAGAAAGATATATGGGAATCAGGTGAGTGGAGCAGCTAGTAGTGGAAAACCACCTATGGTATGGGAACAGAAAGTGGAAAAATATATTGAGGAAAAACTCCACAAAGTGGAATGGGCACTGTGGCACGGGCAAAGGAAGCATGTCTTGATAAAGTAGCCTGGAGAAGTTTCGGTCATGGCCATCCTTCAGCGGGGGTTTCACAGGGGGAATCAAGGCGTCGGAGATGATTATGATGAACTTATCAAAATATCACTATGTGGAAATAACGCTTTAGCAAAAATTTTGTTTTATGCCACGCTTTCAAGAAACGTGATATATTCTGATATAACAAAAGAATGCTCAACTGGGAGAAAACTGACCTAAAAGCTCCAAATCACCACACAAAATAAAAGGCAATAAACAGCAACACAAGGAAAGATTACACCCTTTATTATTCACACAAGTAGGAGTTCATAACCATAAATAGGTTTCACAATTCAATAACACTGCTGTGGATATAAAGCATATGTATGGTAAAGAAATAAACTAGAAGTAGTAACCTCGACACAAGTAAATCGTTCTAAATATCGATCAGAATATGATCACAGAGAGAGTGTATTTAATACTCAAAATGACAGTAAAAAAGGACATAAGTACAAGATCACTTATCAACAAGTAATGAAATAGCCTACTGAGGATGGAACAGGAGAACGATCTAAATTAATAAAGAGTTAATAAAATAATCTTCAAGATTAAAATGGAACAAAATGGACACTGAGTCCGTTACACAATAAAGTATTGAATATAGGTAGGTCATTTACATAATGTGATTAGTATGAAGCACTCTGCGGAATTTACACTCCCAATTATGGCTATGAAACTAGTGACATTGAACGTATAAATATAGGTATACAGCGAGTGATCTTGAATTACGTGTAGGAGTGTTGTATTTAATTAACAGGGATATCTGGTATGTATATTTTCTCTTCAGTGAAACACGGGAGCCCGAGCTTCGAGCAAGTATATATATCGATTCCCAATGTGGACAGGAGTGTATTGTTTCACTAATGAGAACACGTGACACACCTGTTAAACACCCAACATGACACATCTGTTAAACCCTCAACATGACACCTCTGCTAAACCCCTATTAACTATTATCACACACCTGTTTAACGTTTACTATTATTACACACCTGTCTAACGTTTACTATTATTACACACCTGTCTAACGTTTACTATTATCACACACCTGTCTAACGTTTACTATTATTACACA
Organism: Lithodes maja; assembly: GCA_037953745.1. NCBI lineage: Eukaryota > Metazoa > Arthropoda > Malacostraca > Decapoda > Lithodidae > Lithodes > Lithodes maja. The sequence continues at coordinate 54,230 of JBAKBP010011175.1, read as the reverse complement.
CCTGTCTAACGTTTACTATTATTACACACCTGTCTAACGTTTACTATTATCACACACCTGTCTAACGTTTACTATTATTACACACCTGTCTAACGTTTACTATTATTACACACCTGTCTAACGTTTACTATTATTACACACCTGTCTAACGTTTATTATTATTACACACCTGTTTAACGTTTACTATTATTACACACCTGTCTAACGTTTACTATTATTACACACCTGTCTAACGTTCACTATTATTACACATCTGCCTAACGTTTACTATTATTACACACCTGTCTATCATTCACTATTATTACACACCTGTCTAACATTCACTATTATTACACACCTGTCTAACATTCACTATTATTACACACCTGTCTAACATTCACTATTATTACCTGTCTAACATTCACTATTATTACACACCTGTCTAACATTCACTATTATTACACACCTGTCTAACATTCACTATTATTACCTGTCTAACATTCACTATTAGTACACACCTGTCTATCATTCACTATTATTACACACCTGTCTAACATTAACTATTATTACACACCTGTCTAACATTCACTATTATTACACACCTGTCTATCATTCACTATTATTACACACCTGTCTAACATTCACTATTATTACACACCTGTCTATCATTCACTATTATTACACACCTGTCTAACATTACGGTAACTATTATTACACACCTGTCTAACATTCACTATTATTACACACCTGTCTATCATTCACTATTATTACACACCTGTCTAACATTCACTATTATTACACAACTGTCTAACATTCACTATTATTACACACCTGTCTAACATTCACTATTATTACACACCTGTCTAACATTTACTATTATTACACATCTGTCTAACATTCACTATTATTACACACCTGTCTAACATTCACTATTATTACACACCTGTCTAACATTCACTATTATTACACACCTGTCTAACATTCACTATTATTACACACCTGTCTATCATTCACTATTATTACACACCTGTCTAACATTCACTATTATTACACACCTGTCTAACATTCACTATTATTTCACCGAGGGTAAAACCTCTAGTAAGTGCCAAACTAGTGGGGTGAACCTTCTTATAAGTGTGACGCATGTCGAGTATGAGCATGCTGTACAGAACGCCCAGTCAGGCCCCACCCTCGCTAGGATCGTCAGGGCAGGAACTTTGGCTGTAGTCTGTGTAGAGTTTCCTAACTCAGTTTATGTGAACCGTTGTACTATAAGTATTATCATTATGTATTTTGTTTTCTTCTAAGTCAACGAGTTCTATTTTATATCATTAGATATAAGTATTGTGTGTGGGACTTATATACAATGATGAGAGAGAGAGTTATGTAACGGAGGACAGTGTGCGCGCCACGAGGTGTGTAGGCCTCACTCCCTCCTCCCTCCTTCCCCCCTCCCTCCCCCCTCATCAAGAGCGTGGGAATCCTTTGTCGATCCCAGATTGAGAGAGAGAATGTGACGTCATGATTGCCGTTATGCTCGCTACGGGGCCGAGTATAAAAAGGGAGGTCTCGCCATTTTTAGATCAGAACTCATCAGGCAAAGCGACCTCTCATATCCCTTGCAACTATCCATATTCTTCCGACTGATGTGAACTTTCTCTACTCTCTGAACAGCCTACCTTCTTCGCTTCTCGTCCCTGTGTAACCTCCATGACCCCTTTGGTGCAGATTTAGTCAGCCAAAGTATTATCGCTTGAGTTCTCACGAGATAAGTGCCTGTTAGATAGCCTATTTTTGGAAGGGTTAACTAGAATAGGATTGATTGATGTTTGTTGCACTCGTATATGCATTTCCCTGTGTACTATTATTCATGTTCCTGTTTTCTGCTGGTTTAGGTAATGCTAGACTGGGATAGGGTTCCTCGAGTTGTGATTTCCTATGAGTGCTAGGTTGGTTGAACCAGCACAATTGCAACGGAGACGTGGGAAGCCTAGGGGGTCTTTTTGATTGTGTACCGTGGGAGTTTAGCACTGTGTTGCGAGTGAGGGCTTTTGCCTGTGCCACCCAACACTGTGCTATCTCATTTGCTTGACTTTGAGAGGATCGCCAGGAGAGAACCAGATACTAGTGATCTGGATCTCTCAAGAGAGCATCCCGTCAATTACCGTAATTTGGCCGCACAGTCTTAAGGACCTCGCTAGGCTACGAGCCGCTTGCTCAGCCATTGTCTCTTAACCTTAGATATCCCAGCTAGACTTTGCTCGACCAGCAGATACAGTATAGTATTGAAGCTTCTCCTTATGTATATTATTGTTTGGGCACTGTTGATTTCATGTGTGGCACGCTTAGCTACTTCAGAGATTAGTGGCCCACGAGCACAATCTTAGTAGGCTATTGCCAGTGCATTGTCGGAGTACTTCTTCTTAATGTTTGCCATATCCTATTGCTTATTCTTATAATTCTTCTTATGTCAATTTAAAGCCTTTAATTACCAGTGAGTTATTCATTAAATTGCTGTTCAAAATCCGATACTTACTTCTTATGAGTATTCGAGAAGCATCTAACTTATCAGAAGATTCCTTGCTTGATGCTCGAGGACTATTGTTTAACGTAACGTAATAGTGCCGATCCGAAGTAGAGGGTGGAGGACTTCTTAAGTTCTTAGTTCAAGGGTGGATTACTTCGGCTTCGGCCAACACTATTCTTTAGTGTTGTAGTACTTTCTTCTTTGTTTGATTGTTGACCAGACTAGATAACTCCCGTCTTGTTATTAGTCTGTTGTGTGAAACGCTAGTACCGAGTTCTTGTATACCCCGTTATAGCAGATAGAACTCTGGAGGGTAGTGGCGTTTTTTGTTCGGCTGGCAGTACTCTGGGGTTGGGATCGTGTGTTTCCGTTGTGGCAGCGAGCCATACTCGAGTCCTGTGTAAGAGCCCTAGTGTACCCGAGTGCCCGGTCGTAACAAATGGCGACCTTGCTTAGGATTTTGTGAACAGTATAATTTTTTGCAGAGTTGTACAACATTTGTTTGTTCGTACTTTAGCGTACATATTGAAGAATATTTTTTTTTGTAAGGCAATTAGGAGAGCATTTAAGAGACTCCAGTTAATTTAGTAATTAGTGCTTGCATAAGGGAGTTTAACACTTTTGTCTCGAGAATTTTTTGGTGAACTTCAGTATGTCGGGCCCTAGTCCTGACGAGGAGCGAGAGATGCTAAGTGAGGAGGTGCCGTTAGTAACTAGTGAGGAGGATGCTAGACTTTTTGTGAGTAAGCAGTACCATGTGACGGAGGAGAGGCTGACTGGGGTGAATGTTTATGGCTTGCACCTGATAGCCAAGGTTTTGGGTCTATCCAATGTAGGAGGGATGTCCAAGGGGGAGCTGATTTCCTGGGTGTTGCGTGGGCGACATGGGGTTTCGGAGGAGAGGGCGTTTGGGGGGGTTCCTCCCCAGATCCCCTCTCACTCGACTCCCACAGTGCCGTCCACTCAGTTGCCGGAGGTTAGCACTCTCCCACAGAGGGATGAGCATTGGAAGATTGGAGTGCCCTCGGGCGGTGCGTATGGTGGTTCCCCAGTTCTTGCCCCCCCTCCTTCAGTAGTGGCAGCTCCCTCTTCCGGCCTGTCTCCTGAGATGATATTTAAACTCGAGCTTGCTAAAATGGAGAATGAGGCTAGGAAGCAGGAGATGGAGAATGAGTCTAGGAGGTATGAGAAGGAGATTGAGGCTGAGACTAGGAGGCAGGAGAATGAGACTAGGAAGCAGGAGAATGAGACTAGGAAGCAGGAGAAGGAGATTGAGGCTGAGATTAGGAGGCACGAGGCTGAGCTTAGGTACGACTCAGAGAAATATTGTGCTCAAATAGATTTAGATAAGACTCGTGCAGAGTCGACAGGGATTCGGATGGGCCGTGAGGGCCAAGTAAGAGAACAGTCCTTGTCCCACTTAGTCAAGTTGGTGCCGGCATTTAGTGAAACTGAAGTCACAGAATTTTTTAATCGTTTTGAGAAGAAGTGTAGGGAGCATAATTGGCCTGAAGAGAAGTGGGCAGCTCTAGTCTCCTCAAGACTTACGGGTAAGGGTCTGAAGGCTTATGATGCACTGCCTTTAGAGTCTTGCATTGACTACCCAGTATTGAAGAGAGCTGTCCTACGGGCATACGAGTTGCAACCAGAAACATATCGATTGAAGTTTCGGGGTGTTACGAAGACTAGGGAGGCGACCTTTCTTGAACATGCCCGGGACTTAAAAGATGCACTTGCTAACTGGACACGTTCTGAGAAAGCTGAGACGGCCGAACAGTTGACTGAGCTGTTTCTGCTCGAGCAGTTTTATAAGTGTACTGGTGCAGATATGACTTTAACTATTAAAGAAAAGAACCCTAAAACTCTACAGGAGGCAGCTGAGATGGCTGACCTCCGGCTATCATTAATTCGTGGGTGCGGGTCTGCCCAGCGTAGTGAGGCAGGTAACAAGGGGCGTGACACCCCACCCCCCCGAGTTAGTGATATACATTATGCAAACAAGTACAAGAGCTATGATACCAAGACTGACCACAAGACTAACACCGTCCCATTTAAGAAGGGGCCGGGCCCTTCCCAGTACCAAGGGAAGCCCAGAGGGGAGTTGGAGTGTTATCTTTGTCATGAAAAGGGGCACTTTGCAAGAGTCTGTCCTAGCAAACCACCTACAGCAGCTGTGTCTTTGGCCTGCAACATTGGTGTGTCTCCGAAGTCTTCTGAGTTTGCCCGGGGCAGTTCGTCAGAGGCTGAGGCACAGCCAATGCAGAAGCACCTGGGAGGCTCGAACCCTGCTCAGGATGTTTTTTGCGACCATAGAGGACGGGGTTGCGTGATGTGGGCGGGGCGCAAGCATGGAGTAGAGGTCTTGCGTGATACAGGTGCTTCCCAGACTCTGATGAACAATTTGACTGGCTACCCTATAAATGCGGCTCGGGTGGTAGTGGTGCAGGGTATTAATGCAACTCGGTCATACCCGCTGGTGCGGTTGGAGTTGGAGGTGGATGGTGTGACACGTGAATTGGATGTTGGGATTGTGGAGAAACTGCCAGTGGAGGGCGTCGACCTTCTTCTCGGTAACGACTTTGCAATGCCCGCTTCTGAGGTTCTACCCTTAGTCGTTGCCGAGAGGACGGCCGACGTGAGTGGGGGAGAGCAAGAGTGTGTCGAGCGGTGCCAGGCACAACCCATGGCGTGTGCTGTCACCCGGGCTCGGACAGCTAAAGTGTCACAGCCTAGTCCTCCGTCTTCCGACCAGCAGAGGAACGATCAACAGGAGGAGGCTAAAGCTGGAGTTGGTTTTAAGAGTTTTGACTCGGCGGCTCTCCTGGTTGATTCAGTATTAGCACCTATGTTAGAGTCTGGAGAGGCCCCAGGACCTGTCACAGCTAGTGAGGAGGTAGGGCCGGAAGAGACTCAGAGGCAGCAACGTTACACACAGAGAGAAAAAAGGGTTGCTCAGTTGGAGGATCCGGAAGTTCAGAAGTGTGGTAATGGTGCTGTCGAGATTAAACACGAGGACGGGGAAGCATGTCATGTGAACCTGGTGGAGGAGTTTGTGAGGCAACCACCTGCGCAGCCTACTGTCCCTGCGTTGGTCTGCCGCGGCCAAGGTGGAGAAGGAGAGGGGGGCAGTAGGGCACAGGTGGAGGAGAGTAGGGATTGTCATGTCTCGGCGAAGCAGTGGGCGGGGGACACGAGTCTGGTGGCTGTGGAAGTGCTAGAGCACCTGCCTGAGCAGCAGTGTGCAGCACTCCAGCACCAGCTCGGTTCATACCCCACTGGTCGTGCCGAGCCCCTGAGTCTCACAACTCGGGCGGTGCGAGATGTTCCGCAGGCAGGTCATGTGACTGTTAAAAGACCGTTAGCCTCGTTGTTTCGGTGGTTTAAGGTGGGCGACGAGGCCTTGGCATGGTTGCCAGGTCAGGGTCGACCCATGGCTGCCAAGGGTGGTGGTCAAAAGGAGGACATTGAGCAGATTGGTAAGGTCGGCTGTGGTATCGCAGTGCCCGGTCGTCGCATAGCCTCCCAATGCTGCTCTAGTCTAATGCAACAGCCCTACCATAGACCGACTGTATCTGGCCATGTCGCTGAAAGCGGTGATGCTGCGCAGGCAGATGTCGTCACAAGGAATGCGGGGGTGCGCATGTACGGTATCGGCGGGGAAGCCTTAGCAATAATGAACTGTGGGAGTGACTGCACGGGTGGTACTGATTGTCCCTCTCATGACCTGGCTGTTCTAGGGACGAAGGTGGAGAAGGAGGGAGACTACAGGTTAGAAGCTGCAGTCTCGGCTGGGTTGTGGGAGGGCACAAGGCATGTTGTTCGTGGAGACAGTGCAAGGCAGTTATTTACTAGGCTATGGCAGTACTTTCGCATGTTTGTTGCTTCTCCAGGCCTGAGGTACGGGGTAGAATCCGACATGCAGGCTGGAGATAGTGCAAGGCTCAGTTTAATTCCCTGCCGTATAAATCCTGCTCGACAGCCTATGGTGCAAGCAGAGCTGGATTACGTGTGGACGAAGGATCTGAGGGATAAGGAATGTCGTGAGTGGTCGTTGCTTGTAACTTTGTCCGAGCGTGCTAAAGAGGTATGTGGTTTTGTTGTGGACGGGAGTACCTACCAGTGCAATGTTGTGCCTGACGGACTTAAGAATGCACCAGCAACGTGTCAGAGCCTGATGAATGAAAGTGAAAAGGACGATGATGCGCTGGGGCATTTCGAGATCTATGTTCCAGCCTATGGTCCGGTCGGTGTAGTTTACCCAGATCATTACCCTCTCGAGATCTTGGACCAGTTTCACAATCGGAATATGAGGCTGACCAGGTGGTCACTAAGGTTATTGGTATATAACCTGGACATAAGCCATATTGCCGGTTGTGACAACGAGGTTGCATGTGGTCGTTCAGGGGTATATGATCCTGGGTAAATTGACACACGGGTAGCCTCCTGCTTTGGTTTGAGTAGTATTTTGCGCTTGGTGCTTGTTGGCTCGCGGTTGTAGCCCAGCGTATTGGGTCGTAAAGCAGGATTGTTGAGCGTTTGGTATAGAAGAAAATAGGCTGCCCTTATAGTGCAGCCGGAAAAAAACATATTAAAATATAAAAATCATATAAAAACTCTTTCTTTTTGATGAAGATAATTGTATAAGTTTGTCATAGCCTATAAGGTTTGAGTAGTCCACGAACTATCAAACGGCTGAGCTGCTGTAAGCTCGCTCTGGGAGCATGATATTATGTCTTTTACTATTGTTGGGGAGGAGTTATGAAATGTGATTTTTTTTTTTTTTTATAAGATGTGTTTTAGTGATAAACTCAGCGTTGTTTTAGTGCCATGCGGTCGCTGGGTGTGAGGGGTTTGATGGGGTTCTGTATATCAGATTTTAGCTCAGGGTTGAGCAAGTAAAATCTTGGGGGAGGTGTGACGCATGTCGAGTATGAGCATGCTGTACAGAACGCCCAGTCAGGCCCCACCCTCGCTAGGATCGTCAGGGCAGGAACTTTGGCTGTAGTCTGTGTAGAGTTTCCTAACTCAGTTTATGTGAACCGTTGTACTATAAGTATTATCATTATGTATTTTGTTTTCTTCTAAGTCAACGAGTTCTATTTTATATCATTAGATATAAGTATTGTGTGTGGGACTTATATACAATGATGAGAGAGAGAGTTATGTAACGGAGGACAGTGTGCGCGCCACGAGGTGTGTAGGCCTCACTCCCTCCTCCCTCCTTCCCCCCTCCCTCCCCCCTCATCAAGAGCGTGGGAATCCTTTGTCGATCCCAGATTGAGAGAGAGAATGTGACGTCATGATTGCCGTTATGCTCGCTACGGGGCCGAGTATAAAAAGGGAGGTCTCGCCATTTTTAGATCAGAACTCATCAGGCAAAGCGACCTCTCATATCCCTTGCAACTATCCATATTCTTCCGACTGATGTGAACTTTCTCTACTCTCTGAACAGCCTACCTTCTTCGCTTCTCGTCCCTGTGTAACCTCCATGACCCCTTTGGTGCAGATTTAGTCAGCCAAAGTATTATCGCTTGAGTTCTCACGAGATAAGTGCCTGTTAGATAGCCTATTTTTGGAAGGGTTAACTAGAATAGGATTGATTGATGTTTGTTGCACTCGTATATGCATTTCCCTGTGTACTATTATTCATGTTCCTGTTTTCTGCTGGTGTAGGTAATGCTAGACTGGGATAGGGTTCCTCGAGTTGTGATTTCCTATGAGTGCTAGGTTGGTTGAACCAGCACAATTGCAACGGAGACGTGGGAAGCCTAGGGGTCTTTTTGAATTGTGTACCGTGGGAGTTTAGCACTGTGTTGCGAGTGAGGGCTTTTGCCTGTGCCACCCAACACTGTGCTATCTCATTTGCTTGACTTTGAGAGGATCGCCAGGAGAGAACCAGATACTAGTGATCTGGATCTCTCAAGAGAGCATCCCGTCAATTACCGTAATTTGGCCGCACAGTCTTAAGGACCTCGCTAGGCTACGAGCCGCTTGCTCAGCCATTGTCTCTTAACCTTAGATATCCCAGCTAGACTTTGCTCGACCAGCAGATACAGTATAGTATTGAAGCTTCTCCTTATGTATATTATTGTTTGGGCACTGTTGATTTCATGTGTGGCACGCTTAGCTACTTCAGAGATTAGTGGCCCACGAGCACAATCTTAGTAGGCTATTGCCAGTGCATTGTCGGAGTACTTCTTCTTAATGTTTGCCATATCCTATTGCTTATTCTTATAATTCTTCTTATGTCAATTTAAAGCCTTTAATTACCAGTGAGTTATTCATTAAATTGCTGTTCAAAATCCGATACTTACTTCTTATGAGTATTCGAGAAGCATCTAACTTATCAGAAGATTCCTTGCTTGATGCTCGAGGACTATTGTTTAACGTAACGTAATAGTGCCGATCCGAAGTAGAGGGTGGAGGACTTCTTAAGTTCTTAGTTCAAGGGTGGATTACTTCGGCTTCGGCCAACACTATTCTTTAGTGTTGTAGTACTTTCTTCTTTGTTTGATTGTTGACCAGACTAGATAACTCCCGTCTTGTTATTAGTCTGTTGTGTGAAAACGCTAGTACCGAGTTCTTGTATACCCCGTTATAGCAGATAGAACTCTGGAGGGTAGTGGCGTTTTTTGTTCGGCTGGCAGTACTCTGGGGTTGGGATCGTGTGTTTCCGTTGTGGCAGCGAGCCATACTCGAGTCCTGTGTAAGAGCCCTAGTGTACCCGAGTGCCCGGTCGTAACATAAGTGCCAAACTAGTGGGGTGAACCTTCTTATAATTGCCAAACTAATGGGCGAAGCTGGGAATAGTTAAATAAAAAGCCCCTCCCACGGGTTAGATTATATACAGTTCATTACACTTTGGAAGGGCCTCTGGAAGTTAAAGGGGGTGATTTTTTTTTTTTTATCTTTCTCTCCTTTTCTTTCTTTCCCTGGCTTGTATCCATTCGGCCCCATTCAGCCAACTGTTTTAAGACGTTTATCCCCATCCAGGTGTCGATTTTTCCTGGCGAGCAATAGCGAGCCAGCATTGTATGGAGAGATCCGGCTTCGCCGGAGAAATTTTTCTATCGAAAAATTTACAAATTTAGCTTGCTATAAAAAAAAAATATATATATATATATGCTGGCTCGCTACCGCTCGCCAGGAAAATATTTACATCTTGATGGGGGTAAACGTCTTAAAACAGTAGGCTGAATGGGGCCGAATGGATAAAAGCCAAAGAGAGAGGGATAGGAGAGAAAGAAAAAAGCGAGGTGGGGCTCCCTTAATAAATTCCAGGTAAGCCCTATAGCTTGTGTTATAGCTACCCGTCATACCTGCCCACTGATTGATCTAGCGCACACACCCACTCCCTCTCTCTCTCTCTTATTGCCCTCCACTGTAATAAAGAAGGTACGGTACAGTCGCATACATAAAGTCGTGTCGCAGTACCAGTGAGAAAATGAAATACACCTGACTGTTATTGTTATTGCCCCGCCACTAATACTAAAGCCGGGAGGGTTTACGGTACAGTCGCCTAAATAAAATCGTGTCGCAGCACCAGTGAGGGAAATGATACACACCCACTCCCTCTGTTTATTGGCTCTCCTGGGGGTAATCATGGCGGTACAGTTGCCTAAATAAAGTCACGTCGCAGCACCAGTGAGAAAATTTGTGTACACCATCATCTATTATTGTTTATTTTCCCCTCCACGGTACAGTCGCATAAATAAAGTCGTGTCGCTATTTGTAGAGTCTCCATTTAAAGTTGTCTCCCTTTTATATTATTACGCTTGGTCATAATACGGTATCTAGTTAATCCCAACAGGGTTTTACACCACATAACCGGTTAACGGATAACATTCTGTGAAATGATTTCTTCAGTTATTTGGGGATCTCATTATAGTAAGGGGAAAATACAGAAATAATTGTACAGGTTGACTAGAATATGTGAACGTGACTGTACAATGGATATCGAGGTTGGCCTGGGGGTTGTAATAAGTGAGCCCGAGATCCTAGATGATTACTGTATCCATACTGTATATATATATATATATATTGTTTTTTTTTTTGGGGGGGGGGGATTGCTGCTTCAAGAGCCACCTAATGAGAAGGTGCATATGATAGCTAGATTGGTAGATAGGTAGATGGATTGATATATAGATAGTTAGTTAGTTAGTTAATTCTTTATTTCATAAAAGGTTACATGTAACATTTTACATATATACAGTGTATACAATTTCATCCTACCGCAAGGTGGGTTCATTATTTTGAACATACAGTATCCGTGACTTAATGGCATCTATGTCATTTTCCATCATACTTTCAATGTTATACTCTGAAAGTAGTACAGACTTGGCTTCGTTAGCCAGGAACAGATCCTCGGACACATTTAACAGGCATTTTCTTAAATATTTGCAGGGATTACTAATTATTTTATAACTAAACCTGATTCTCTGCCAATTTATAAAATGATTAAACGTCATTAGTCCTGCAAGGTGACATGCTTTATGGTTGCTCTCCCAGTATCTTAGCTTCATCATTTTCTTTATTGCTTTATGGAAGCCTATTGCAAATTGTTTCAATGGGGCATAACATTTCTTATTACAGAACCACAATTCTGATCCATAAAAACTCATACAATAACTCTGGAATAATTTACTAAATACATTACAGCTAACGCTAGAAAATTTCCGCAAAAGGCAATTGAATTCATTATAAAACTTATTCCTGCATCTTATTATGTCTTTGTCATTATGCAAATTGCAATCTATTACAAAGCCAAGATATCTACATTCGTGTACAACTTCTAACTTACTTTCATATAAATATAAAATCGGATCCTTGACATTATCGTGTTTGTGCTTAAAATACATACAAACGGACTTACTTGGATTAATTTCAATATCAATTGCCTTTGCTTCATTTTCAATTATGTTCAATAATTCTTGTAAACCTGATGAAGAAGGAGAAAGCAGAACCAAGTCATCGGCATAAGCAATTATGTTGCTAGATCTGTTACCCAACTTGCAGCCTGTACTACTCTCAGATACTTTTTCTATCATGTCATTAATGTAAATATTAAATAGAACTGTTGACAGAATACCACCTTGTCTCACTCCATTTTTAATTTTCCAAGGATCTGATACTGCATCTTTATGCTTAGTAGCTACACTTTGATTCCTATATAAGAAATATAAAATATTTACATAAAAAATAGGAATATTTAATTTTAAAAGTTTATGAATAAGCTTAAAATGATTAATAAGATAGATAGATAGATAGATAGATAGATAGATATAGATAGGTAGCTAGATAGGTAGTACAAAGTACAAAGGAGTACAAAGGAAATCAAGCAACAACAGGTCTAGTGACCCTTCTAGGTTGCTTGTCCTCCAAAACACTGAGGATCAAGTGTCCAAACAGTGGTTTAGAGTGGGTAAGGGAACATTGGAAAGGGAATTACTGCCCTGGAACTAATGTCCGTGGCAGGATTAGGGAGTTAGTAGAGGACAGATGGGTTAGTAACTGAGGGGGGGGGGGGGATAAAATAAAGTTATTCATTTACAAACGCAGTCAGTCGCGGGTTTAATGAGAGATATTTGTCTAGGCGGAGTTTAAATGAATCAACGGTGATGCAGTCTATAACGTTTCGGGGAAGCCCATTCCACAAGTTGACAACTCGATTGAAGAAGAAATTCTTAGATTCGTGCGAGTTAAAAGATTTACCAATAATTTTGCAACCGTTTCCCCGCGTGTAATTAGATTGGTCGATAGTGAAGTACTTACTACAGTTCATATTGTCGATGCCTTTGATGATTTTGAACACTTTTATATTCCAACTACTCCCTCTCGGGCATAGGCTGACAACCTGTACATTCCACCGCTCAACACGGTGAAGCCCGTGAGGTCTTGTTCCAGTCTGGGGAGTGAGACATGCGAAGCATCCACCATGGCTCGAAGCAGCTCCATCTCTGAAGCGGCCGGTTGCCTCGCCCAAGTGCTTCCACCGTCTCACCCTCCAGACTCAGACCTTCACTCTCAGAACGCCACCTATTGAGCAGTGAACTCACTAGGCATTGTCCCCCTGTAATATATTTTGAATATGGGAATATCCATACAGTGTTATTTAATCAGGGGACAATGAGGGTATTTTTTTGGCATTTCGGTGGGCTTTGTGGTAATGCACTGATACTAGGTACAGCACAAATTCAATCCCAATAATATCTTCCCATTGACATATCGGGATTTGAACCCGGGTCCATTGGATTACCAATCCAGTGGCATGACCACTCCACCACACCTCCCCTTTTGAATTAAGTCACCTCTTAATCTGCGCTGGGTTAAAGGAAATAGATTTAATTCTCTAAGACGCTCTTCGTATGGTTTGTTCTTTAGGCTAGGTATCATTTTGGTAACTCTACGTTGAACTCGTTTTAGCTTGTTTATATCTTTTTGGTAATAAGGGCACCAGGATTGAACGCAGTATTCCAGAAGAGGGCGGACTAAGGAATTGTAAAGGGTTAGGATAACTTCTTTGGATTTATGCTCAAATGACCTGCCTATAAAGCCAATTATTTTGTTTGCCTTCTTAACAACTTCTGAACATTGTTGACTCGGTTTTAGGTTACTCGATATTGTTACTCCCAGATCGGTTTCTCTGTTTACATTCTTAAGCTGAGTGCCATTCATCGACAGATAGAGAGATACAAAAGGTAGCTTGACTGGTGGATAGCACAAGCAAGGTAGAGTGTTGTTATTAAGGGGGTAGTGCTTGGTTTTTGGTCTGTATATTAGTATATTATATTTATTATTTTAGTTTCCTTGCTATAGACCTCCATCAAGCTTAGAAAATCCCCCTAGAACTCCTTTCAAGATAATTTGTACATTTTTCTACGAGTTCCTCTTAAAATTACAGGCTCGCTATCGTTCGCAAAGAAAAAATCAACAACTAATTGGCACGAAAGGTCTTTACATTGACAACAAAATGGGGCAAAAGATGTTAAAATCGCCAAACTAATGATCCGAACGTCTTAAAATCTGAAAACTAATGGGGTTAAACACGAGGGAGAAGGTGATCTAGAAAAGCGACCTATCTCCCCTTAAGTCGAAGGCTAGATAGAGAAAGAACAGATATTAGTCCATAATAAATAGGTCTGTCCCCGAGTGTGTTAAGGGGAGGTATTTAGTTTGTTCCCTACTTTTTCATCAAGCTTAAAATTACACCCCCTAGACCCCCTTTCAAGATAAATTTGTAAATTTTTCGGTAGAAAAATGTCCCGGCCGAAGGCCAGTTACTCTTAAATTACAGGCTCGCTATCGCTCGCCAGGATAAAATCGACACCTAAATGGCACGAAAGGTCTTAAATTTGACAGAATGGGGCGGAAATTCTTAAAATCACCAAACTAATGGAGCAAACGTCGTAAAATCTCAAAATCAATGGGGCTAGACATGAGGGAGAAAGGGGTCAAGAAAAAAAGTCCCTCAAGTGGAAATCTCGCCTTAATAAGAGGACTGGAAGCTTCAAGAGCCATATATGATGAGAAGGTGCGATATGATCGATCGATTGGTAGATAGTTTGATAGATAAATATAGATAGGTAGCTAGAGAGATTGATAGATAGGTAGACAGATAGAGAGAGAGATACAAACAAGGTAGCTTGACTGGTGGATAGCTGTGATTAAGGGGAGGTTCTCCACTTGAGGGATTTTTTTCTTTACCTCTTGCTCCCTCATGTTTAGCCCCATTGCTTTTGAGCTTTTAAGACGTTTGCCACATTAGTTTGGCGATTTTAAGAACATTCGCCCGATTTCTGTCAATTTTAAGACCTTTCGTACCATTTAGGTGTCAATTTTTTCCTGGCGAGCGATAGCGAGCCTGTAATTTAAGAGGAACCGGCCTTCGGCCGGGACATTTTTCTACCGAAAAATGTACACATTTATCTTGAAAGAGAGTCAAGGGGGTTTAATTTTAAGCTTGATGGAGGTCTAGGGAATAAACTAAATACCTCCTCTTAAGTCGAAGGCTAGAGAAAGAACAGATATTAGACCATAATAAATAGGTCTGCCCGCGAGTGTGTAATATAAGAGGACTGGATGGAGCTCCTGGATGATGATGATGATGATGATGTAATAATACCTGGGGCTGGGGTTTGCTGTTGGCCTTTTGTGGACCCCTTTCTCCCTCATGTTTAGCATATTAGTTTTGAGGTTTTACGAAGTTCGTTCCGTTAGTTTGGCGATTTTGAGACCTTTCGCCTCATTTTGTTATCAATATTAAGACCTTTCGTGCCCTTTAGGTGTCGATTTTTTCCTGGCGAGCGATAGCGAGCCTCAAATTTTAGAAGGAGCCGGCCTTCGGCCGGGACATTTTTCTACCGAAAAATGTACAAATTTATCTTGAAAGTGGGTCTAGGGGGTGTTTTTCTAATCTTGATGGAGGTCCAGCGAGGAAACTAAAAAATACATTAATAAATAAATATATAGACCAACAACCAAGCACTACCCCCTGGATGATGTAATACCTGGGGTGGGGTATTGTTGTTTCCAGGGCCACGTTATGAGAAGGTGGAAGAAAGGGAGAGTAGGGAGGCTTAGTGAGATACGTTGATTGCTGTTGTCTCAAGAGGCCTGGCTGTCCTATCCAGGGAGACACTGCGTAAGTACCGGTAGATATGCGAGAGAGAGAGAGAGAGAGAGAGAGAGAGAGAGAGAGAGAGAGAGAGAGGTGTAGTTGTCGAGGGTACAAAATACATTTCTACTCAATTTAAACTATTACCAGTTTTATTTGAAGTTTGTTCCAGATAGAACAGATCTTAGTGATGCAAAAATGAAAAAAAAAAAATAATAATAGTAAATAAGTTTCCTTATAAGTTTGTTATAGGCCTACTCTTCAATTCTTAACTTCCAGCCATAATTTGTTTATATTAATTACTAGAACAATTTTACCTGTTCATCTGCCTGACCTGAGTTGCCTAAACAATATTCCCGGAAAAGCTTTCGCGTGAATCAGCCTTAAGGGGGTAGTACTCGCTTTTTTCTGGACTTCCTTCTCCCTCATGTTTAGCATATTAGTTTTGAGGTTTTAAGACGTTCGTTCCGTTAGTTTGATGATTTTGATAACCCTTTGCCCCATTTCTTTGTCAATATTAAGACCTATCGTGCCCTTTAGGTGTCGATTTTTTCATGGCGAGCGGTAGCGAGCCTGTAATTTTAGAGGGAACAGGCCTTCGGCCAGGAAATTTTTCTACCGAAAAATTTACAACTTTATCTTGACAAGGGGTCTAGGGGGTGTTTGTTTTAAAGATTGATGGAGATCTAGCGAGGAAACTCAAAAATATATTAAAAAAAAAAAAAAAAAAAAAAAAAAAAAACTATTCCCTTAAGGGGAGATTTGTATTTATGTGTTCAGTTATTTATACATTATATATTTTTCTTAGTTTCCTCCCTAGGCGATCAAGATTCTCGTGTATTAGGTCTATCCGCTTGTGGCGAGAGGGAAGGGTTAATAAAAGTAAAGTTGTAGGCATGGATTGAAGGGTTGCGGTAAAGGTGGCGGAAAAGTTGAGGGGAAATAGTGAAAGAAAATCGGAGGAAAAGTTGAACGGAAATAGTGAAAGAAAATCGGAGGAAAGGTTGAGGGGAAATAGTGAAATAGTGAATCGGAGGAAAAGTTGAACGGAAATAGTGAAAGAAAATCGGAGGAAAGGTTGAGCGGAAATAGTGAAAGAAAATCGGAGGAAAGGTTGAGGGGAAATAGTGAAATAGTGAATCGGAGGAAAAGTTGAACGGAAATAGTGAAAGAAAATCGGAGGAAAAGTTGAACGGAAATATTGAAAGAAAGGCGAGATCAAATAAAACGAAAGAAAAGTGTTATCGTAAATATATCTTAAGGGGACTGTGGTTATTTTTGTGGGTCTATTTAATTATATATATATATATATATATATATATATATATATATATATATATATATATATATATATATATATATTCATTTATTGTTTAGTTTCCTCCCTAGAACTTCATCAAACTTAAAACAAAAACATTCGCTAGATCCCCCTTCCAGAGTAATTTGTAAATTTTTCGGTAGAAAAATGTCACGGCCGAAAGCCGGATCCTCCACAATTACAGGCTCGCTATCGCTCGCCAGGAAAAAAATCGACATCTAAAAGGCACGAAAGATCTTAATATTGACAAAGAAATGGGGCGAAAGGTCTTAAAATCGAAAAACTAATTGGGAAAACATATTAAAATATCAAAACTAATGGGGATAACCATGAGGAAGAAAGGCGGGAGATTTCCACCTGGAGGATTTTTTCCTGAACCTCTTTCTCCCTCATATTTAGCCCCATTGCTTGTGAGATTTAAAGACGCTTGCCCCATTAGTTTGGCGATTTTAGAACCCTCGCCCCATTTCTGTCAATTTTAAGACCATTCGTGCCATTTAGGTGTCGATTTTTTCCTGGCGAGCGATAGCGAGCCTGTAAATTAAGGGGAACCGGCCTTCGGCCGGGAAATTTTTCTACCGAAAAATTTACAAATTTATCTTGAAAGGGGATCTAGGGGGAGTAATTTTAAGCTTGATGGAAGTCTAGGGAATCAACTAAAAACCTCTCCTTAACATGAGTAAGATCTATACAAGCATCTAGTTGTTAATGAAGGGAGAGCAGAATTGAGTGAGGCAACTCTACACTTCCATTATAATATAGAATGGTAGGATATTGAAACAGCTCAACCATTGCTATAGTTATGTGGATTGGCTGGTGTGTAGATAACGCCCGAGTGGACAGATCTCTAATAAAGACTTAATAGATAGATATATATACAGTATAAGTATGTGGGTACGTCGATAGATTGAACAGGTGAGTAGGAGAGAGAGAGAGAGAGAGAGAGAGAGAGTACAAAGGAGTACAAAGGAGTACAAAGGAAATCAAGCAACAACAGGTCTAGTGACCCTTCTAGGCTGCTTGTCCTCCAAAACACTGAGGATCAAGTGTCCAAACAGTGGTTTAGAGTGGGTAAGGGAACATTGGAAAGGGAACTACTGCCCTAGAACTAATGTCCGTGGCAGGATTAGGAAGTTAGTAGGGGACAGATGGGTTCGTAACTGAGGGGGGTATACAATAAAGTTATTCATTTACAAACGCAGTCAGTCGCGGGTTTGATGCGAGATATTTGTCTAAGCGGAGTTTAAATGAATCAACGGTGCTGCAGTCTATAACGTCTCGGGGAAGCCCATTCCACAAGTTGACAACTCGATTGAAGAAGAAATTCTTAGATTCGTGTGAGTTAAAAGATTTACCAATAATTTTGCAACCGTTTCCCCGCGTGTAATTAGATTGGTCGATAGTGAAGTACTTACTACAGTTCATATTGTCGATGCCTTTGATGATTTTGAACACTTGAATTAAGTCGCCTCTTAATCTGCGCTGGGTTAAAGGAAATAGATTTAATTCTCTAAGACGCTCTTCGTATGGTTTGTTCTTTAGGCTAGGTATCATTTTGGTAACTCTACGTTGAACTCGTTCTAGCTTGTTTATATCTTTTTGGTAATAAGGGCACCAGGATTGAACGCAGTATTCCAGAAGAGGGCGGACTAAGGAATTGTAAAGGGTTAGGATAACATCTTTGGATTTATGCTCAAATGACCTGCCTATAAAGCCAATTATTTTGTTTGCCTTCTTAACAACTTCTGAACATTGTTGACTCGGTTTTAGGTTACTCGATATTGTTACTCCCAGATCGGTTTCTTTGTTTACATTCTTAAGCTGAGTGCCATTCATCGAATAGTTTGCTTTCTCATTTAGGTATCCAATATGTAGTACTTTACATTTATCCGCATTGAAACTCATTTGCCAAATTTGGGCCCAACATGACAATTTATCTAGATTGTGTTGCATATCGTCAACTTGTTCTTTTGAGAGTACGCTATTTGCAATTTTTGTATCGTCAGCAAATTTCGAGACTGTACAGGTGAGACCCTCATCTATGTCGTTGATGTAAATTAGAAAGAGAATTGGTCCTAGTACCGATCCCTGGGGTACCCCACTACTTACATTGGTCCATTTAGATGCCTTACCGTTTATGACTACTCTTTGCTTTCTGTCGCTGAGCCAATTTTCTATCCATTTCAACACACCGTCTTGTATTCCATGCGTTTTTAGTTTTAGCAGTAATCGTTTGTGGGGAACTTTTGTGACGCATGTCGAGTGTGAGCATGCTGTACAGAACGCCCAGTCATGCCCCACTCTCGCTAGGATCGTCAGGGCAGGAACTTTGGCTGGAGTCTATGTAGAGTTTTCTAACTTAGTTCATGTGAGCCGTTGTACTATAAGTATTATGAATATGTATTTTGTTTTCATCTGAGTCAACGAGTTCTATTTTATATCATTAGTTATAAGTATTGTGTGTGAAACTTATTTGTAATGATGAGAGGAGAGAGAGAGAGAGATTACGTAACGGGGGTCAGTGAGTGCGCCATGCGGGAGGTGGGCCTAACTCACTAGCACTCCCCTCCTCCCTCCTCCCCCTCAGTGCGTGGGAAAGCCTTTGTCTATCACAAATTGAGAGAGATAAGTTACATAATGATTGTCAGTGGGCGGTCCTTAGTTGTTTACGATATGCTCACTAGAGGGCCGAGTATAAAAAGGGAAGTCTCGCCACATTTTCTTCAGAACTCATTAGGCAGAGCGACTTCTCATTTCCCTCGCTACTATATATATTCTTCTGACTGATGTGAACTTTCTCTACTACCGTACATTCTATCTCCTCTTTTCAAATACCCTTTTTAACTTAAATGATCCCGTTGGTGCAGAGTTAGTCAGCCAACGTATTATCGCTTGAGTTCTCACGAGATATATGCCTAGTAGATAGCCTATTTTGGAAGGGATAATTTAGACTAGGATTGATTAATGTTTGTTGCACTCGTATATGCATTTCCCTGTGTATTATTATTATTGATCCTGTTTTCTGCTGGTCTAGGTAATGCTAGACTGGGATAAGGCTACTGGTGTTGTGATTCCCGATGTGTACTAGGTTTTGTTGAACCTGTACAATCGCAACGGAGACGTGGGAAGCCTAGGTGGTCTTTCTGACTGTGTACCTTGTGAGTTTAGCACTGTGTTGCGAGTGAGGGCTTTTGCCTCTGCCACCCAACACTGTGCTATCTCGGTTGCTTTGACTTTGAGAGGATCGCCAGGAGAGAACCAGATACTAGCGATCTGGATCTCTCAAGAGAGCATCCCGTCAATTAACGTAATTTGGCCGCACAGCCTTAAGGACCTCGCTAGGCTACGAGCCGCTTGCTCAGCCATTGTTTCCTAGCCTACTACATCCCAGCTAGACTTTGCTCGATCAGCAGATACAGAATAGTATTGAAGCTTTCCTTATGCATACTATTGTTTAAGCACTATTGATTTCATGTGTTGCACGCTTAGCTACTTTAGTGATTAGTGGCCCACGAGCACAATCCGAGTAGGCTATTGCCGGTGCATTGGCGGAGTACTTCTTTTTAATGTTTGCCATTTACTATTGCATATTCTTATAATTCTTCTTATGTCAATTTAAACCTTTAATGCTATGTAATTGTCAGGGTGTTGCTTATGTGAATAGCTGTTCAAAATCCGATACGTACTTC
This sequence comes from Lithodes maja, assembly GCA_037953745.1. Lineage (NCBI taxonomy): Eukaryota > Metazoa > Arthropoda > Malacostraca > Decapoda > Lithodidae > Lithodes > Lithodes maja. The sequence continues at coordinate 34,104 of JBAKBP010011175.1, read as the reverse complement.
TTACGAGCATCCGAGAAGCATCTAACTTTTTCAGAAGATTCCTTGCTCGATGCTCAAGGACTATTGATTAACGTAACGTAATAGTGCCGATCCGAAGTAGAGGGTGGAGGACTTCTTAAGTTCTTAGTCAAGGGTGGATTACTTCGGCTTCGGCCAACACTATTCTTTGGTGTTGTTGTCTCTTACATCTTTGTTTGATTGTTGACCAGACTAGATCATTCCTATCTCTTTATTAGTCTGTTGTTGAACACTAGTACCGAGTTCTGATATACCCCGTTATAGCAGATCGAACTCTGGAGGGTATTGGTGTTTTTTGTTCGGCTGGCAGTACTCAGGGTTTGGGATCGTGTGTTTCCGTTGTGGCAGCGAGCCATACTCGAGTCCTGATTGGGAGCCCTGGTGTACCTGAGTGCCAGGTCGTAACAAATGGCGACCTTGCTTAGGATTTTGTGAACAGTATAAATTTTTGCAGAGTTGTACAACATTTGTTTGTTTGAATTTTAGCGTGCATATTGAAGAATATTTTTTTTGTATGGCAATTAGTAGAGCATTTAAGAGACTCCAGTTAATTTAGTAATTAGTGCTTGCATAGGAAGTTTAACACTTTTGTCTCGAGAATTTTTTTGTGGACTTTAGTATGTCGTGCCCTAGCACTGACGAGGAGCGAGAGATGCCATTTGAAGGTGTGCCTAACAACCAGTGAGGAGGATGCTAGAGTTTTTGTGAGTAAGCGGTACCACGTGACGGAGGAGAGGCTGACTGGGGTGGATGTTTATGGCTTGCACCTGATAGCCAAGGTTTTGGGCATGTCCAATGTAGTAGGGATGTCCAAGGGGGAGCTGATTTCCTGGGTGTTGCGTGGGCGACATGGGGTTTCGGAGGAGAGGGCGTTTGGGGGGGTTCCTCCCCAGATCCCCTCTCACTCGACTCCCACAGTGCCGTCCACTCAGTTACCGGAGGTTAGCACTCTCCCACAGAGGGATGAGAATTGGCAGATTGGAGTGCCCTCGGGTGGTGCACATGGTGGTTCCCCAGTTTTTGCCCCCCCTCCTTCAGTAGTGGCAGCTCCCTCTTCCTGCCTGTCTCCAGATATGGTATTTAGACTTGAGCTTGCTAAGATTGAGGCTGAGGCTAGGAAGCAGGAGATTGAGGCTGAGACTAGGAGGCATGAGATTGAGGTTGAGGTTAGGAGGCAAGAGGATGAGACCAGGAGGCATGAGGCTGAGCTTAGGTACGACTCAGAGAAATATTGTGCTCAATTAGATTTAGATAAGACTCGTGCAGAGTCGACAGGGATTTGGATGGGCCGTGAGGGCCAAGTAAGAGAACAGTCCTTGTCCCACTTAGTCAAATTGGTGCCGGTATTTAGTGAAACTGAAGTCACAGAATTTTTTAATCGTTTTGAGAAGAAGTGTAGGGAGCATAATTGGCCTGAAGAGAAGTGGGCAGCTCTAGTCTCCTCAAGACTTACGGGTAAGGGTCTGAAGGCTTATGATGCACTGCCTTTAGAGTCTTGCATTGACTACCCAGAATTGAAGAGAGCTGTCCTACGGGCATACGAGTTGCAACCAGAAACATATCGATTGAAGTTTCGGGGTGTTACAAAGACTAGGGAGGCGACCTTTCTTGAACATGCCCGGGACTTAAAAGATGCACTTACAAACTGGACACGTTCTGAGAAAGCTGAGACGGCCGAACAGTTGACTGAGCTGTTTCTGCTCGAGCAGTTTTATAAGTGTACTGGTGCAGAAATGACTTTAACTATTAAAGAAAAGAACCCAAAAACTCTACAGGAGGCAGCTGAGATGGCTGACCTCCGGCTATCACTAATTCGTGGGTGCGGGTCTGCCCAGCGTAGTGAGGCAGGTAACAAGGGGCGTGACGCCGCACCCCCCCGAGTTAGTGATATGCATTATGCAAACAAGTACAAGAGCCATGATACCAAGACTGACCACAAGACTAGCACCGTCCCATTTAAGAAGGGGCCGGGCCCTTCCCAGTACCAAGGGAAGCCCAAAGGGGAGTTGGAGTGTTATCATTGTCATGAAAAGGGGCACTTTGCAAGAGTCTGTCCTAGCAAACCACCTACAGCAGCTGTGTCTTTGGCCTGCAACATTGGTGTGTCTCCGAAGTCTTCTGAGTTTGCCCGGGGCAGTTCGTCAGAGGCTGAGGCACAGCCAATGCAGAAGCACCTGGGAGGCTCGAACCCTGCTCAGGATGCTTTTTGCGACCATAGAGGGCGGGGTTGCGTGATGTGGGCGGGGCGCAAGCATGGAGTAGAGGTCTTGCGTGATACAGGTGCTTCCCAGACTCTGATGAATAACTTGACTGGCTACCCTATAAATGCGGCTCGGGTGGTAGTGGTGCAGGGTATTAATGCAACTCGGTCATACCCGTTGGTGCGGTTGGAGTTGGAGGTGGATGGTGTGGCACGTGAATTGGATGTCGGGATTGTGGAGAAACTGCCAGTGGAGGGCGTCGACCTTCTTCTCGGCAACGACTTTGCAATGCCCGCTTCTGAGGTTCTACCCTTAGTCGTTGCCGAGAGGCCGGCCGACGTGAGTGGGGAAGAGCAAGAGTGGGTCGAGCGGTGCCAGGCACAACCCATGGCGTGTGTTGTCACCCGAGCTCGGGCAGCTAAAGTGTCACAGCCTAGTCCTCCGTCTTCAGACCAGCGGAGGAACGATCAACAGGAGGAGGCTAAAGCTGGAGTTGGTTTTAAGAGTTTTGACTCGGCGGCTCTCCCGGGTGATTCAGTATTGGCACCTAAGTTGGAGTCTGGAGAGGCCCCAGGACCTGTCACAGCTAGTGAGGAGGTAGGGCAGGAAGAGACTCCGAGGCAGCAACATTACACACGGAGAGAAAAAAGGGTTGCTCAGTTTGATATTGGGGGAGGACTTGGGTTGCTTCGGAAGCATCTAGACAGGTTGGTTCCCTCAGATATTTGTAAACTGCAGTTGGAGGATCCGGAAGTTCAGAAGTGTGGTAATGGTGCTGTCGAGATCAAACACGAGGACGGGGAAGCATGTCATGTGAACCTGTTGGAGGAGTTTGTGAGGCAACCACCTGAGCATCCTGCTGTCCCTGCGTTGGTCTGCCGCGGCCAAGGTGGAGAAGGAGAGGGGGGCAGTAGGGCACAGGTGGAGGAGAGTAGGGATTGTCATGTCTCGGCGGAGCAGTGGGCGGGGGACACGAGTCTGGTGGCTGTGGAAGCGCTAGAGCACCTGCCTGAGCAGCAGTGTGCAGCACTCCAGCACCAGCTCGGTTCATACCCCACTGGTCGTGCCGAGCCCCTGAGTCTCACAACTCGGGCGGTGCAAGATGTTCCACGGGCAGGTCACGTGAATGTTGAAAGACCGTTAGCCTCGTTGTTTCGGTGGTTCAAGGTGGGCGACGAGGCTTTGGCATGGTTGCCAGGTCAGGGTCGACCCATGGCTGCCAAGGGTGGTGGTCAAAAGGAGGACATTGAGCAGATTGGTGAGGTTGGCTGTGGAGTGGATGTGCCCGGTCGTCACATAGCCTCCCAATGCTGCTCTAGTCTAATGCAACAGCCCTACCATAGACCAACTGTGTCTGGCCATGTCTCTAAAAGCGGTGGTGCTGAGCAGGCAGATGTCGTCGCGAGGAATGCGGGGGTGCGCATGTACGGTATTGGCGGGGAAGCCTTAGCAATAATGAACTATGGGAGTGACTGCACAGGTGGTACTGATTGTCCCTCTCATGACCTGGCTGTTCTAGGGACGAAGGTGGAGAAGGAGGGAGACTACAGGTTAGAAGCTGCGGTCTCGGCTGGGTTGTGGGAGGGCACTAGGCATGTTGTTCGTGGAGACAGTGCAAGGCAGTTGTTTACTAGGCTATGGCAGTACTTTCGCATGTTTGTTGCTTCTCCAGGCCTGATGTACGGGGTAGAATCCGACATGCAGGCTGGAGATAGTGCAAGGCTCAGTTTAATTCCCTACCGTATAAATCCTGCTCGACAGCCTATGGTGCAAGCAGAGCTGGATTACGTGTGGACGAAGGGTCTGAGGGATAAGGAGTGTCGTGAGTGGTCGTTGCCTGTCACTTTGCAACCAGTGTTAAGTGGCAAGATCAGTGAGTGTGTTGATTGCGAGAGTGGGTGTGCATTATCCCTGACAGACGCCTATACCATATCAAGAGTTGACGACACCATAGACCGCCTCGGGGCTGCATCACCTATCAAGAGGGTGGATTTAGTAAAGGGTTGCTGGCAGGTGCCTTTGTCCGAGCGTGCTAAAGAGGTACCGGTATGTGGTTTTGTTGTGGACGGGAGTACCTACCAGTGCAATGTTATGCCTGACGGACTTAAGAATGCACTAGCAACGTTTCAGAACCTGATGAATGAAATTGAAAAGGACGATGATGCGCTGGGGCATTTCGAGGTCTATGTTCCAGCCTATGGTCCAGTCGTTGTAGTTTACCCAGATCATCACCCTCTCAAGTTCTTGGACCAGTTTCACAATCGGAATATGAGGCTGACCAGGTGGTCACTAAGGTTATTGGTATATAACCTGGACATACGCCATATTGCCGGTTGTGACAACGTGGTTGCAGATGGTCGTTCAAGGGTATATGATCCTGGGTAGATTGACACACGGGTAGCCTCCTGCTTTAGTTTGAATAGTATTTTGCGCTTGGTGCTTGTTGGCTCGCGGTTGTAGCCCAGCGTATTGGGTCGTAAAGCAGGAGTTGAGCGTTTGGTATAGAAGAAAATAGGCTGCCCTTATAGTGCAGCCGGGAAAAACATATTAAAATATAAAAATCATAAAAAAAACTTTCTTTTTGATATAGATAATTGTATAAGTTTGTCATAGCCTATTGAGTTTGAGTAGTCCACGAACTATCAAACGGCTGAGCTGCTGTAAGCTCGCTCTGGGAGCATGATATTGTGTCTTTTGCTATTGTTGGGAGGAGTTATAAAATGTGATTTTTTTTTTAATAAGATGTGTTTTAGTGATAAACTCAGCTTTGTTTTAGTGCCATGCGGTCGCTGGGTGTGAGGGGCTTGATGGGGTTCTGTGTGTGTCAGATTTTAGCTCAGGGTTGAGCAAGTAAAATCTTGGGGGAGGTGTGACGCATGTTGAGTGTGAGCATGCTGTACAGAACGCCCAGTCATGCCCCACTCTCGCTAGGATCGTCAGGGCAGGAACTTTGGCTGGAGTCTATGTAGAGTTTTCTAACTTAGTTCATGTGAGCCGTTGTACTATAAGTATTATGAATATGTATTTTGTTTTCATCTGAGTCAACGAGTTCTATTTTATATCATTAGTTATAAGTATTGTGTGTGAAACTTATTTGTAATGATGAGAGGAGAGAGAGAGAGAGATTACGTAACGGGGGTCAGTGAGTGCGCCATGCGGGAGGTGGGCCTAACTCACTAGCACTCCCCTCCTCCCTCCTCCCCCTCAGTGCGTGGGAAAGCCTTTGTCTATCACAAATTGAGAGAGATAAGTTACGTAATGATTGTCAGTGGGCGGTCCTTAGTTGTTTACGATATGCTCACTAGAGGGCCGAGTATAAAAAGGGAAGTCTCGCCACATTTTCTTCAGAACTCATTAGGCAGAGCGACTTCTCATTTCCCTTGCTACTATATATATTCTTCTGACTGATGTGAACTTTCTCTACTACCGTACATTCTATCTCCTCTTTTCAAATACCCTTTTTAACTTAAATGATCCCGTTGGTGCAGAGTTAGTCAGCCAACGTATTATCGCTTTAGTTCTCACGAGATATATGCCTAGTAGATAGCCTATTTTGGAAGGGATAATTTAGACTAGTATTGATTAATGTTTGTTGCACTCGTATATGCATTTCCCTGTGTATTATTATTATTGATCCTGTTTTCTGCTGGTCTAGGTAATGCTAGACTGGGATAAGGCTACTGGTGTTGTGATTCCCGATGTGTACTAGGTTTTGTTGAACCTGTACAATCGCAACGGAGACGTGGGAAGCCTAGGTGGTCTTTCTGACTGTGTACCTTGTGAGTTTAGCACTGTGTTGCGAGTGAGGGCTTTTGCCTCTGCCACCCAACACTGTGCTATCTCGGTTGCTTTGACTTTGAGAGGATCGCCAGGAGAGAACCAGATACTAGCGATCTGGATCTCTCAAGAGAGCATCCCGTCAATTAACGTAATTTGGCCGCACAGCCTTAAGGACCTCGCTAGGCTACGAGCCGCTTGCTCAGCCATTGTTTCCTAGCCTACTACATCCCAGCTAGACTTTGCTCGATCAGCAGATACAGAATAGTATTGAAGCTTTCCTTATGCATACTATTGTTTAAGCACTATTGATTTCATGTGTTGCACGCTTAGCTACTTTAGTGATTAGTGGCCCACGAGCACAATCCGAGTAGGCTATTGCCGGTGCATTGGCGGAGTACTTCTTTTTAATGTTTGCCATTTACTATTGCATATTCTTATAATTCTTCTTATGTCAATTTAAACCTTTAATGCTATGTAATTGTCAGGGTGTTGCTTATGTGAATAGCTGTTCAAAATCCGATACGTACTTCTTACGAGCATCCGAGAAGCATCTAACTTTTTCAGAAGATTCCTTGCTCGATGCTCAAGGACTATTGATTAACGTAACGTAATAGTGCCGATCCGAAGTAGAGGGTGGAGGACTTCTTAAGTTCTTAGTCAAGGGTGGATTACTTCGGCTTCGGCCAACACTATTCTTTGGTGTTGTTGTCTCTTACATCTTTGTTTGATTGTTGACCAGACTAGATCATTCCTATCTCTTTATTAGTCTGTTGTTGAACACTAGTACCGAGTTCTGATATACCCCGTTATAGCAGATCGAACTCTGGAGGGTATTGGTGTTTTTTGTTCGGCTGGCAGTACTCAGGGTTTGGGATCGTGTGTTTCCGTTGTGGCAGCGAGCCATACTCGAGTCCTGATTGGGAGCCCTGGTGTACCTGAGTGCCAGGTCGTAACAAATGGCGACCTTGCTTAGGATTTTGTGAACAGTATAAATTTTTGCAGAGTTGTACAACATTTGTTTGTTTGAATTTTAGCGTGCATATTGAAGAATATTTTTTTTGTATGGCAATTAGTAGAGCATTTAAGAGACTCCAGTTAATTTAGTAATTAGTGCTTGCATAGGAAGTTTAACACTTTTGTCTCGAGAATTTTTTTGTGGACTTTAGTATGTCGTGCCCTAGCACTGACGAGGAGCGAGAGATGCCATTTGAAGGTGTGCCTAACAACCAGTGAGGAGGATGCTAGAGTTTTTGTGAGTAAGCGGTACCACGTGACGGAGGAGAGGCTGACTGGGGTGGATGTTTATGGCTTGCACCTGATAGCCAAGGTTTTGGGCATGTCCAATGTAGTAGGGATGTCCAAGGGGGAGCTGATTTCCTGGGTGTTGCGTGGGCGACATGGGGTTTCGGAGGAGAGGGCGTTTGGGGGGGTTCCTCCCCAGATCCCCTCTCACTCGACTCCCACAGTGCCGTCCACTCAGTTACCGGAGGTTAGCACTCTCCCACAGAGGGATGAGAATTGGCAGATTGGAGTGCCCTCGGGTGGTGCACATGGTGGTTCCCCAGTTTTTGCCCCCCCTCCTTCAGTAGTGGCAGCTCCCTCTTCCTGCCTGTCTCCAGATATGGTATTTAGACTTGAGCTTGCTAAGATTGAGGCTGAGGCTAGGAAGCAGGAGATTGAGGCTGAGACTAGGAGGCATGAGATTGAGGTTGAGGTTAGGAGGCAAGAGGATGAGACCAGGAGGCATGAGGCTGAGCTTAGGTACGACTCAGAGAAATATTGTGCTCAATTAGATTTAGATAAGACTCGTGCATTTTGGCCTGGACGCCGTATTTTCGATGGTATGCAGTCTTGCACTGCCTTAAGGTAAGTGGTTGTGAAACACTCCCAAGATGTATTTATGTCGTTATTGTTAGTCAGAAAGCTCCAGTCAGTTTCTTTAAGTTTTGATTTAAGTTTATGAAAATTTGCTTTCTTGAAATTAGGGACTTTCTCAATGCTGCTATTTGATTTTGATTTGATTTGTTACTAGTAAACTTTAAAGTGAAAGTTATCGTACGATGGTCGCTGTTACTGAATTCATCACCAACATTCAAATTCTCTAATTCTTCTTTTGTTGCGAGTACAAGGTCAAGCACATTATTACCACGGGTCGGAGATTGTACAAATTGAAAAAGTGAACTCTCTTGCAAGTTAGCATAGAGGTCGTGTCCAGAGTGTGAAGTAAGAATATCGCCCCATTTAGTCACGGGTAAGTTGAAATCGCCAAGAATTACGGTATCTTGTATGTTAGTTATTTCTGCAATTTGTTCATAAATTTCACTGTCAGTTTGCACTGATTGAGATGGGGGTCTGTATAATAAAGCTAGTGTTATTTTAGTTCCTCGTTTATTATTATTTAATAGTACGTAAGATATGTCTATATTCGCAATTTGAGGTTTTGACATTAAGACTTTCCTTTATAAAAAACAGAACTCCTCCTCCATTTCTATTGATCCGACTTTTCTCAAACATTGTATAACCAGGAAGCGTATATTCGGCTAAAAAGTCTCTGTCTTCCGTATTTAACCAAGATTCTGTAATGCCGATTATATCATAATGTTCTGTAAACACGATTTCCTCTAGATCTGAAAATTTATTGCGTATGCTACGAGCATTTACATAAAACACCTTAAGAGTATTAGAGTTGGATGTTACTGATTGTGCATTGTCTGAATTTTCAGTTCGTATTTGACTTACACTACCCTGTCTTGGGTCTGGTTGACCCCGTTTTTTGAACGGAAATCCTTGACTGCATCGTTCAGCAGACGACCAAGACGTGCAGCTCCTACTTCATTGAGATGTACACCATCTCCTGAAAACAAAGATTTATCATAGTAAAAATTATCCCACGTGTCGACAAAGCCGATGTTCTCCTCCCTGCAGAGTTTGGCTAGTCGGCGATTTGTACTGGTAGCTATGTTGTAGAATCGGTTTTCTACATCAATCCGGGGAACAATTCCTGAAATTAAGATTCTATTAGATTTTTCCTTGAAGGACCTGATCAGCCGCCGGTACTTGCAAAGTAGTTCCTCTGACCGCGTCCGTTGGACATCGTTAGATCCAACGTGGATGATGTACGTAGTGCTTGCGGGGGCGAGCCTGGAAACCTCTTCCAGAGCCGCAACAATGTCGTCCACGCCGCCACCTGGGATACAGAATCGCTTTCTGGTCCTGGGTGCCCTGGCGCAGAACTCGGTTAGTTGGCCACGGACCATGGAGTCGCCCACAAGCCGAACTTCTTCCGTTTCCTCTTCCTCGTCAATAGCCAGAATTTTGAAGCGGTTTTGGCATGTTGTCGGGATGACCTTCCTGGTACTGGTACTGGGATGGACATTGTTTCTCACTAAATGAAAGTTGTCCTGGGAGGGAGTGAGAGTAGAGTAATTATTATTATCTGCAACATCTAAGGTAGCTGCTGGTGTGGGTACCGGTACTGTATGCACTGGAATGGCGGTTGACATAGTAGTGGTTTCTTGGGCCGAGGGCACTCCTACGTTGAGTGTGGCAAATTCTTGAAGGGATTCAAGCTTCGTAGTCAGGGCATCGATCTTGCGGTGAGCTGCATTCAATTCATCCGCAATCTTCTCTCGGAGCTGGCAAAATCTACAAATTTGGACATCAGTATCAACAAACATGGTAGGGCCAAATTTACCGGAACAACTCGTGCAGGTTCGTTGCGGCGCCATGACGATATAATCACAATATGCCTGAAAATCACACAAATTTATGTTAGCAAAATGGTACAATTAAAGCCTGAAAATCACAAAAAATGTATGTTAGCAATGTGATACAATTAATTCCTGAAAATCACAAAAAAATTTGTTAGCAATATGATAAAATTAATATGCCTGTAAATCACAAAAAAATATGTTAGCAATAGAACACAATTTATGCCTGAAAAAAAAAAAAAAAAATTATGTTAGCAGTATGACACAGTTAAAGCCTGAAAATCACAAATGGACTAGAAATTTGTTACAAAATTTACTGGAAAAAAAAAAAGTGGGAGAGGGTTAATGTAGCCTAGTGAAAAAAACTGGAAAACAGTATACAGTACAGTAACAAAAAATATTTGTTAGCAATATGGTACAATTAATGCCTGTAAATCACAAAAATAATATGTTAATCACAAAAAGAATATTATGGCTGTAAATCACAAAAAATATGTTCGCAATAGAACACAATTTATGCCTGAAAATATAAAAAAAAATTTATGTTAGCAGTATGACACAGTTAAAGCCTGAAAATTGTAAATGGACTAGTAATGTGTTACAAAATTTACTGGGAGAAAAAAAGGGGAGAGGGTTAATTTAGCCTAGTGAGAACACTGGAAAGCAGTATACAGCAGATAAGAATGGGAGAATGCTAGCCGAGAAGCAAGAGAGAGTCGAAAGATGGAGGGGAGTACTTCAGTGAGTTGCTAATTGAAAGGAATGAAGAGCCAGCAAACATAGCTGGATATGGTATGGGAGGGAGAAGAAGAGAAGTAGTGGAGGAGGAGGTGGGGATCAGGAGGTCAGAAGTGTGGGAAGCCATGAAAAGAGTGAAGTTGGGGAAAGCACCAGGAACAGATGGAGTGTGTGGGGAAATGTTGAGGTATGGTGGTGAGATAGTGATAGAATGGGTATGGAAAATGTGCAAACTAGCATGGGAGAAGGGGAGTGCACCCGATGACTGGAAGACTGGCATAATAGTCCCCCTATATAAGGGCAAAGGGGAAAGAGGAGTGTGTGGTAACCACCGAGGAATATGTCTTCTAAGCGTAGTAGGGAAGGTATACAGTAGGGTAGTGATTGAGAGAGTGAGAGTGAGAACGGAGAAATGGATAGGCGACGAGCAGGGAGGCTTTAGGAAGGGAAGAGGATGTGTAGATCAGATTTTTACCCTGAATTGTGTTGTGGAGAAGTATCTGGAGAAGAAACAAAAGGTGTATGTTGCCTTTATGGACTTGGAGAAGGCCTATGACAGAGTGGATAGAGAAGGTTTGTGGAAAGTACTTAGAATATACGGAGTAGAGGGCAAGTTGCTGAAAGCAGTGAAGAGCATGTATGAGGGTGCAAAGGCGGCAGTACGTGTGGAGAGTGAGCAGAGCGAGTTCTTTGACCTGAATGTTGGTTTGAAACAGGGGTGTGTGATGTCCCCGTGGTTGTTTACTGTATATATGGATGGAGTTATGAAAGAAATACTATCAAGAGCAGTGGATGTTGGTGTATCGCTGAAAAGGGAGGGAATTGAGTGGAAGCTACCTATACTGCTGTTTGCGGATGATACAGTTCTGATGAGTGATAATGAATGGGAGTTGCAGGGTCTGGTAAATGAGTTTGGAACAGTGTGCGAAAAACGGAATTTGAAGGTAAATACGGGGAAGAGCAAGGTTATGGTCTTCGAAAGGGGTGAAGTCACAGAGTGTGAGATGAAGCTGAACGGTCAGGCTATGGAGATCGTCAACTCTTTTAAGTATCTGGGCAGTGTGTTGAGTAAAGATGGGACTATGGATGAAGAGGTGTGGGAGAGGGTACAACAGGGGAAGAGGGTTGTAGGAACGCTAAAAGCAGTAACAAGAAATAGGGTGGTCAGTATGGAAGTGAAGAAGTCCTTGCATGACAGTGTGGTAATCCCGACATTGACTTACGGAAGCGAAGCATGGACGTTGGTTGAGAGACTCAGACCAAGAGTGAGAGCAGTGGAAATGAATTACTTAAGGAGTGCGTGCGGAATTACATGGAGGGATAGACAGACTAATGAGGAAGTAAGAAGGAGGTGTGGTGTGGAGGTAGATGTGCTGGAAAGTGTGAAAAGGAACAACTTGAGATGGTTCGGCCATATGGAACGTATGGAAAGCGAGAGAATGACTAAGAGGGTGTACGAGAGCGAGGTGGAGGGACAGAGGGGGAGGAGTAGACCGAATATGAGGTGGAAGGATGGAGTGAGGAACTACATGAATGAAGGCGGTGCTGGTTGGGGGGAGGGGCGTCGACTGACTGGGGACAGAGGTGCATGGGGGCGGTTCGTTCGTGGCCACCCCTTCGGGGATCACGGCGTCAGGCAATAGATAGATAGATAGTATACAGTACAGTAACAAAAAATATTGGTTAGCAATATGGTACAATTAATGCCTGTAAATCACAAAAAAGAATATGTTGATCACAAAAAGAATATGTTAGCAATAGAACACAATTTTATGCCTGAAAATAAAAATAAAATTATGTTAGCAGTATGACACAGTTAGGCTAAAGCCTGTATATTAGTTTATACAGTGGTCGACACAATAATAATAATAATGGAGTTAGTAAAATCCCTGGCAAGAGTGTGAGAGGCCTATTATGGTGACAAGTATCTGAAATGCGATTAATAAATAGGCTATCAAAAAGTATTACAGTAACTAAATTATTCTAACCCAATATTAAAACTATCTTGACAAATGTTAGTGTGCGATTTATATAGATGACCAAGATAAAAAAGTTCAACCAAGTACAGTATTGGCTAGACTTTGATATATAAAATACAAGAAGAGGGTTTGTTTATGCGTACACAGGTGGCGCTGGTATCGGCGGCGTCTCTACTAACCTGACAAATAGAATTTTGAAAAACAAACGTTTATCAGTCAAAACTACAGTACAATGTCATGCAAGATAACTACTGGGTGGTTTGCTAAGCACTTAACTACAGTGAGGGCTAAAATATCTACAATAAGTGCTAGAACTTTATAATATGAAACAAGCAAATAGTTTGTTTACTTTAGAGCGTCGGTCGTCACTAACCGGTACAAATGTAAACAAAAGCAGTCTCGATAAACAAACGTTTATCAGTCAAAAACACAGCAAAATTACATGCAAAGCAACTACAGGGCAGTTAAGCTAGAGCTTAGCTACAGCTCATGCAAACAAATAAGGGGATGAGTAATGGAGTACTCAAGTTATGGTCAGATTTCGAGCAGCGAGAGCGAAGTGCTGTTGGCGGGTTGGCGCGTCGGGTTAGAGAGAGAGAGAGAGCTACACAGAGTTACACAGAGTTACACATATACTTAGTGGTCCGGCCTTAAGGGGAAGTTTTTAGTGTGTTTCTTAGATTTCCATCAAGCTTGAAATTACACCCCCCCCCCCCCCCTAGACCCCCTTTCAAGATAAATTTGTAAATTTTTCGGTAGAAAAATGTCCAGGCCGAAGGCCGGTCCTTCTTAAATTACAGGTTCGCTATCACTCGCCAGGAAGAAATTGACACCTAAATGGCACGAAAGGTCTTAAAAGTGACATAAATGGGGTGAAAGTTCTTAAAATCGCCAAACTAATGGGGCGAACATCTTAAAATCTCAATAGTAATGGGGCTAAACATAAGAGAGAAAGGGGTAAAGAAAAAAATCCCTCAAGTGGAAATCTCCCCTTAATACTACTAGAGACAGGGACAGTTTATAGGAGAAAAATAGGACAGCAAAGTAGAAGGCTCTCTCCCCAACCTCCGCTCCCTCCGGCTAAAATGCCTTACCGGGAAAATATATGATATCAAATGAAAACGCCCACAATGAAAGTGTTTATAATTATACGGTATAGGCTAAAGAGAAATGAGTGAAAGGGAACTAACACTGTACATACGGTACCTACTGCCATTATTAAGAGGGGAGATCTCCACTTGAGGGATTGTTTTCTTGACCCCCTTTCTCCCTCATGTTTAGCCCCATTGCTTTTGATATTATAAAACGTTGGCCCCCATTAGTTTAGCGATTTTAAGAACTTTCACCCCATATTAAGACCTTTCGTGCAATTCAGGTGTCTATTTTTATCTTGGCGAGCGATAGCGAGCCTGTAATTTAAGAGGAACCGGCCTTCGGCCGGGACATTTTTCTACCGAAAAATGTACAAATTTATCTTGAAAGGGACTCAAAGGGGTGTAATTTTAAGGTTGATGGAGGTCTAGGGAACAAACTAAATACCTCCTCTTAAGAGAGAGAGAGAGTGTGTGAGAGAGTGTGAGTGAGAGTGAGAGTGAGTGAGTTGGAGTCCGTCTATAACTGGCAGGTTCATCATCATTGTCTGGGACTCGTGTGTGATAAACAGCTCTGGTCACGAACGGGACAATCTTGAGGATGGGCTTTATCGACCCTGGGTGTAATTTACGGTTGACCTTGGTGTACATGTAGGTCAACTTTGGGTGTAAATGTAGGCCAACTTTGGGTGTAAATGTAGGCCAACTTTGGGTGTACATGTAGGCCAACTTTGGGTGTACATGTAGGCCAACTTTGGGTGTAAATGTAGGCCAACTTTGGGTGTAAATGTAGGCCAACTTTGGGTGTAAATGTAGGCCAACTTTGGGTGTAAATGTAGGCCAACTTTGGGTGTACATGTAGGCCAACTTTGGGTGTACATGTAGGCCAACTTTGGGTGTAAATGTAGGCCAACTTTGGGTGTACATGTAGGCCAACTTTGGGTGTACATGTAGGCCAACTTTGGGTGTACATGTAGGCCAACTTTGGGTGTACATGTAGGCCAACTTTGGGTGTACATGTAGGCCAACTTTGGGTGTACATGTAGGCCAACTTTGGGTGTAAATTAGGTCAACTTTGGGTGTAAATGTAGGCCAACTTTGGGTGTAAATTAGGTCAACTTTGGGTGTAAATGTAGGCCAACTTTGGGTGTAAATTAGGTCAACTTTGGGTGTAAATGTAGGCCAACTTTGGGTGTAAATGTAGGTCAACTTTGGGTGTAAATTAGGTCAACTTTGGGTGTAAATTAGGTCAACTTTGGGTGTAAATTAGGTCAACTTTGGGTGTAAATTAGGTCAACTTTGGGTGTAAATTAGGTCAACTTTGGGTGTAAATTAGGTCAACTTTGGGTGTAAATTAGGTCAACTTTGGGTGTAAATTAGGTCGCTTGGTGTAGGGGTATCATTAACCCCTTCTATACCGGTGACGTATGCTATATTTGATTTCAGCTCCATTTAGACGATTTTATGAAGTTTAGGAAGGATATATGGTGGCTAAAAGGTTTAATTGAGATTGTCTGTAACATTTTCATGGGTAGACGTTGTAAAATTGTGATCAGAATGTATTGAAAAGGACGTCACCGGTACAAAAGGGGTTAACACAAATAATACACCTCTATACTGGCCGGTGTGTCCCTATAATTGACTACCTGCGAGTTTTAGGCTATATAAGGAAGTTGGAGCTGTAGACATCGATTTTTAGCAGAATTACCAGCTAAAATACGGTTGTAGTGCATTTATAAACCCATAAACATTAAATTAATCATACTTTCCATTCATGAGAAACCTACATTATTATTGCATTTCTGTTGTACGGTATATCAATGTTTACACAGCTCCATCTTCCTCATAGCCTGAAACGCGCAAGTGGTCAATTGGAGTATTAGTCCATGAGCCAGGCCAGATATCGGTACCACCTGGGGTGACTAAACACGAATGGTACTAAAATGTTTATAGAGTGACTGTAAGTACATTAAGATATGATAGCCTTCTCGCACTGGTAGCTTAGTCTAATTTTTTTGATGCAATAGGGGCGCTACCCAAAAATAAAGATTTTTAGCGTGACGCTCGGCGTTTTCCTCATTTTCTTTAAAATCCATCACACAATCATCGCGAAACTTTGAACACCTATGTAGAATTATATTCTCTACCAGAGTTGTTCCTAGGTATTTTTCAAATTTCCTCATATTTCGGAATATACTCTATATTTTGGGTATTTTCCTCTAAATCTAGAATAAATCCTTAAATATGGGGAACATTGAAAAATATATTCTAACAGCTCTTGTAGCTTATTTGATTCTCTACAAGAATTATTCCGATGTGTATTTCAAGTTTCTCCATATTTAGGGGTTTATTTCATATTTGGGGATTTTTGGTTATATTTTGGGGATAATTTATTATTGGAAGGAGCAAACATATGTAGAGTGGTTTCCATGTAATGTGTTTGTTTGTTCATGGTTTAATGGTGATATTTTTTGCAGGTGTGTGTCGACTGTTTGACGGCAGGATGGAACCATCTGCGAGGAAGAGAGCACGGATCGACTGTATCATCCACTGCTCTGATGATGACAGCGATGCTCTGGTGTCACCACAGGATTTGGACTCCTGGAACACATTGCTCAGGGCTGCAGAAATCAGGCAGCATGATCCAGTCCTGGAAGCAGCCAAGGGCCTTGAAGAAGGAGGAATACCACACATACATTATCACCGTAAATGTCGTAGTCTCTTTACAATGAAGAAGTCACTGGATTCTATCCTTGCCAAGGGTGTCAAGATAGAATCAGCAAGCGTTGACCCCAGGAGGAGGGCATCAAGGGATGCCCCTAGTACTAGCAGGGTGTATGCCAAAGGATGTATCTTCTGCGAGAAGTCAAGCAAGTACATAAAAACAACAAAGACAAGGGAGCCACTCATACAGTGTGTTGAGCTACGAGCAGATGAGAAAATCGCAGAGCAGCAATAAGGAAACTCAACCAGAGAATCCTTGGTTTAGTTAGCAGAGACCTTGTTGCTGCAGAGGGTCACTACCACAAGTCGTGCTGCAAACTCTTCACAAAAGATGATTTCCCAGCGGCCGCCAGGTCGGGTGCAGGTGAAAATCAGGAAGAAAGCGAGGAAGCACGCTACGAAGAGGTTGAGACAGAAGCCCTCGAGGAACTCTGCTTGTATATAAGGACCAAATTATTCCCCAACCCAGAGGTACTGCCTATGACAAACCTCATATCTAGGCTTGAGAGATCCATGATGTCCCGTGGTATTATCCAACTGAAACCAGCGACAAAGAAACATGTTCGCCGAAAGATTGAAACCGAGTTTGGAGAATCACTACGCTTTGTCCCAGATGAGAAAGGAAAGCTTCTAATCTATCCACGCAGCCTCTCAATGGACGACCTTGCCCGGCAAGCACACAAAATGGCAAAAGACCTGCAAGAAGCAAGAGCAGCTAACTCTGACGATGTCTTAACCAAAGCAGGAATGCAGCTGAGGAATGAGATCAATAAACAAGATGTGAGTCAGCCATGGCCTCCCGATACAGATCAGAATGTCATTCCTGCAGCAGTCACTCAATTCCTGCACACCCTGCTGACAGGAGAGTGTGAGTGTGAAACTCCCTCTGAAAGAGCTCAACGTCTTGCCACTTCCTTTGGCAGTGACTTGGTCTTTGCTGTTACCAGTGGCAAGACAAAACCACCCAAGCACGTACTGCTGACCAATGCTGTAAAGTCTTTGACAGGAAACACAGAACTGATCCGAACTCTGAATCGTCTTGGTCACTGTGTGTCTTACTCAATGTTTGAGGAGATCGATACAGCCCTTTGTATCCAGAAGCTGGAATGCTCAAAGGATGACATTCCACTGCCAGCAAACATCTACCCTGGTGTGTTCACAACCCTGGCCTGGGATAACATTGACCGACTTGAAGAGACCCTAAGTGGAGCAGGTACTTCTCATAGAGTCAATGGCATTGCTGTCCAGTCCAAGGTTGCAGGCTCTGTGCCAGAGAAAGTCCTGCCAGAGATTACCAAGTCCAAGATAAGAAGCATCACTCAGACATCATCAATGCTGCCAATATACAATGTTGGGCGGCGGGCAGGGCCACCTAGGATTGAGACTGCGTATGTCGACACTACCAAGGAAGTCCAGGATTCAAAGACAAAGAACCATATCTGGCTTCTTACTCGAATGTCAGACCATGAGGACCAGTCCATCAGCAGTTGGACTGGGTTCAACATCAAAATGCGCAGAGACATTGCAGTGGTTCAGGACACTGTAAGCTACCTGCCCACTATCAATGCTCCCGCAACAGAAATGTCCACCGTTAATGAAATCTTGGAACAAACGCATGCTATCATGCAGTCCTTACAGCTTAACAAGATTGTGTGCGTGTTTGATCAAGCACTCTATGCCAAAGCTGCCGAAGTTATCTGGAAACAAGAGAAGTTCAAGAACATTATCATCAGGATGGGCGTCTTCCACACAATCTGTAATCTCATCTCCACCATAGGAAAGAGGTTTCAAGATGCAGGTCTTAGAGATCTGTGTGTGGAATCAGGTATCATCGCAGAAGGATCAGTGTCAGGAGTGATGAACGGCAAGAGGTACAACAGAGCAGTGAGACTACACAAGCTCGTGTATGAAGCACTGATGAGGCTTGCATGGAAAGGCTTCCTTTCATGGCTAGAAGAAAACCATTCAAGGGACATACACCATCTAGATGAAACACTGAAGGACATCAACAGCTTTCACAGCAATGTGTCTCAGGGACTCTTTCAAGAGCTGATGGAGAGTGAATCATGCACACATATCATGAAGCTTTTCCAAGTTTATCTTGAGACCCTCAGAGATGAACACAACCTCTCAGCATTCTGGATGTCATACCTGGACATGGTTGAGATCATGCTGGACTTAATTCGAGCCTCCAGAGAAGGCAACTGGATGCTCCACCTAGGAGCAATCCGACAGATGATACCGTGGTGTTTTGCCTATGACAAAGTGAACTATGCCCGGTTCCTAACCTACTACTATGCCTTGATGTCTCGACTGCCCATTGAACACCCAGAGGTCCATGAACACTTCATGCAAAGTGGCTTTTCGGTCCAGATCGGTAGCAAGAATCCCTTTGGACGGATCCCTGTGGACCAGACAATCGAAGAGACGATCAACAGAGACACCCAGACACCAGGGGGCACAAAAGGCTTCAGCCTGAAAGGCGGAGCTGTCGCCAGGTACTACCTGACATCGGAGTATCGCAGCAGGTACTTAAGGCAGCTCAGGACTATGGTAGTAGGCCAAAAGTATACTGACTTCAGCCACCCAGACCTACAGATGGCCAGGATTAGAAGAGATGAGGCCGATGTCCAATCTTTAGTTCAACTGATGGAGACCAGCTGGTTGAACCCCTTCAACGCAGAGCAAGAAGATCTTGTCAGTTTGTCAACTGCGACTATGGCACCACCAGAAGTTGTCAAAGACCTTCTAGGGGCCTACAGAATAGGAGAGGATGCATATCAAGCCTTCAAGGAAGAGCGCCTGGAGATCGATACGCCAACTATACAGTTTCATGACACGATGACGAAGACGAAACTGAGAACGTTCACTAACATCAGAATGAAGCCACGCTCACAAGACCATGCCAAGGAGGCTATCTTAAAGGCTGACAGGAACCTATTTGGCCAGATGATCCTTGTTGCCGAGAACAGAAAGCTCAAAATGAGTGATGTCTTGGCTCATCCCCTTGGGCCTTTGCCTTGGGCACTTGCCAGCGGTGATGGGTCTCTCCGCAAGACCAACAAGGCTGCCCTAGCAAAGGAGTTAGAGAGGAATGTTTCTCCTGCAGAAGTGATACCCGAGCCCTCTGCTACCATAATTGATGGGATGAGCCTGGTCCACAAACTGAAGGGAAACGACAAAACTTTTTCACAGCTTGCAGGTACAGCACTGAGTCACGCTGTTCATGAAGGTGCTAAGAGCAGGCGCATTGATGTTGTGTTTGATATCTACAAGGAGACATCCATCAAGGATGCAGAACGAGCCAAAAGAAGTGCAGGCACAGGAATTCATTTCAAGAACATTCAACCTGGGCACAACATCCAGCAGTGGAGAAAGTTACTCGGTAGTTCCTCCAACAAGGCAAGTCTTATCAAGTTCTTGGTAGAAGAATGGAAGGCACCACAGCACAGGGAGAAGCTCAAGGACAAGGAGCTGTATGTCACATGTGAGCAGCGCTGCTTCAAGATCACCAAAGAGCAGTGGGAAGAGGCTCCTGAGCTTAAGTCAACTCAAGAAGAAGCAGACACACGCCTTCTTCTCCATGCACTTCATGCAGCAGAATCTGGGAACAAGTCTGTCATCATCACTGCAGAAGATACAGACGTCATGGTGTTGTGTCTTGGCATGTGCCACAAGATCCCATCCCATCTGTTCCAGAAGTGCGGGACGAAGAACCGGACAAGATTCCTGGATATCACCACACTGAGCCGCACACTGGGAGGCAGCGTGTGTGATTCATTGATTGGTATGCATGCCTTTACAGGCTGTGATACCGTCAGTGCATTCGCTGGCCGAGGGAAGATGACGACACTCAAGCAGGTGAAGATGGACAAGACATACCAGGATGCTTTTCACGAACTTGGACGCTCATGGGAAGTGTCTCCTGAACTCTTTGAGAAGCTACAGGAAATCACCTGCCACATGTACCTACCATCTACCCACACAACTAAGGTAAACAAGCTTCGGTATGAGCTGTTCTGTGCAAGACGTGGAGAGGTAGAGTCAAGTCAACTCCCTCCTTGTGAGGACTGCCTCTTCATGCATGCACTGCGTGCAAACTACCAGGCTGCGATCTGGAGGAGAAGTCTTCAGAGCCAGCCATTTGTTGCGAACCCAACAGACTGCGGTTGGATGACAGATGAGGACGGTAAGCTTGCCGTCAACTGGATGCGAGGCTCACCAGCACCAGATGCTGTTATGCAGCTACTGTCTTGCAAGTGTGTGCGGTCATGCGAACTCCCTAAGTGTACTTGCCTCAGCAATGGTCTAAAATGCACGGACATGTGCAGGTTACAGACATGTCAGAACAAGGCTATTGAAGAAGAGCCGGTGGCACAACAGTCAGATTCCGAGTCTGATGTAGATGATATTTAGGAGTAGTAATTTGCCATAATAGTATGTATTATTTGTCAATATAAAGAAAATAACATTAAGAATAAATCCCTATGGTTGTAATTGTATACAGAGAAATATTTGAGGTTCTGTAATTTGTTATGAATGAAGCCTGTACAACAGACATAATATCTCCTCGCTTCCATTGATATGATCACACCCTCTTAGCACAAGAGAGATTCACTGGCTTATCGGTTTAAGGGGAGGTTTTTAGTGTGTTTCCTAGACTTCCATCAAGCTTGAAATTACACCCCCTTGACCCCCTTTCAAGATAAATTTGTACATTTTTCGGTAGAAAAATTTCCCGGCCGAAGGCCGATTCCTCTTAAATTGCAGGCTCGCTTTCGCTCGCCAGGATTCTTTTTACACCTAAATGGGACGAAAGGTCTTAAAAGTGACAAATTGGGTGAAAGGTCTTAAAATTGCCAAACTAATGGGGCGAACGTCTTAAAATCTCAAAAGCAATGGGGCTAAACATGAGGGAGAAGGGGGTAAAGAAAAAAGTCCCTCAAGTGGATATCTCCCCTTAAAGTTATTAATTTCAATATACAGGGATATAAAATACATATTTTAGTATCTGATTATATGTTGCATCATATAAAAACAAGGTGGTACTTGTTTAAGTGGCACTGGTATAGGTGGCACTGGTCTAGGTGGCACTGGTCTAGGTGACACTGGTCTAGGTGACACTGGTCTAGGTGGTACTCGTTTAAGTGGCACTGGTCTAGGTGGCACTGGTCTAGGTGGCACTGGTCTAGGTGACACTGGTCTAGGTGGCACTGGTATAGGTGGCACTGGCATAGATGGCACTAATAATAATAACGAGGATATAAAAAGATGAATGATCCAGAATATACGAAAACGGTTAACCACGTTGAATAAGAGTAAATGAAATCGATATGCAAAATGCAGGCAGAAGAAATATTAAAATCAGATTTAGAGAAAGTTAATACGATAAGAAGGTCAAAGGTCATAAAATATACTCTGGTCAAATATTGGAAAGTCAGATCAAATGTTGCAACTCGGCATGACTTTAGATCCATGAAATAAATTTCAGTGATACTGAAATTGATAAGTAGGAGAATAGAAGTTTGGCATAGAAACTTATAAATATTTGCTTTCATAAAAATACTAATGTAGAAATATATAATTTGGTTTAATTTGAATAATATTGATAAATGTTTTGGGAACATGGAAATCCATAAAGCAATAATTAGAGGGCCATTTGGTAGAGCGCATACCTCCGCCTACGCTGGTTTTTAATATGATCCGGATCGCCACCTAAATTGAATAACTTCTTCCTTGGTGCATATTATCCTCTCTGCCCACCAAATGTCGTGAAAATGGACGGATCGCCTCTTAAATTTAATCACTTGTTCCTTGTGCATATTCTATCTGCTCACCAAATTTCGTGAAATTCAGTTCATAACTTTGTGAGATATCTTGTTTACAGATAAACAGACAGACAAATATACGGAGGCGAAAACATAACCTCCGTCCAATTTTGTTGGCGGAGGTAATGATGAAACATGTTAGGGCCGTACGCTTGAATTGTGGATATATATATATATAATCAAATGATTGACAAGTAACGGAAGGACAGTAAAAATGGTAATACAATAACATAGATAAAGCTAGAGGGGCACTCGATAGAGCGCATACCTCCGCCTACGCTGGCTGGTTCTTGACCGTTAATATCATAGACCTATATTTTCTTCAGGTTCTGGGTTCCAGGATATGATTCAGATCACCGCTTAAATTGAATCACTTCTTAGCGCATATCCCACCAAATTTCGTGATATCTTTGGATTGCCTCCTAAATTGAATCACGTTTTCCTTGGCGCATATTCTATACCAACGTTCGTGAAAATAGGTTCACAACTTTGTGAGATATCTTGTTTACAGGCATGCAGACAGACAAACGGAGGCGAAAACGTAACCTACATCCAACTTCCGTTATCGGAGGTAATTAATTGAGGAAGTAAGACACCATAGCTAAATAGGCTATACTATGCAAATTCTTGGCTTGGATGTAAAATATACAGTTTATTATTAATTAAATGTAAGTCGATCGAGAAGGTATTGCATGAAAATACATGAACTGGTAAGTCCTGTTTGGTGGAAATATAAGCACGTTACTCGAAAGGAAGCCGTCAATAAAAAAGAATACACAAAAAGCTAAGAATACCTTAGTAACTAGTGACATCAGAAGAGTTTCTTAAACTATAAATCACACACAGACACATACATACATACATACATACATATACACACACACACGTCGCCCCCCCCCCCCCCCCCTCCTCTAAGTTTAGGGGCTAAAGAGAAGTTTGACTTTAATTACGGGAAATAAGGTAAAAATCAGGTCAGGTTTCCCCGGCCATAATTCACCAGTCTCTGTCCTCCAGAACTAATTTGGCTAATGGCCCCCCCAGCCGTATGTGGGTAGGATTAAAGGAGCACTCGCATATTGCAGCCTATAATTATTATCTTTCATAAATCAAGTCGAATGGGAGCTGTCTCGTGTTATGTGGGCCGCGCATGGCCTTCTGTAGTTTCCTGCGATCTTATGTTCTTATATTCTAAGTAGGTACCCTCTATAGGACATCAATCGTGGCCTTGTGTTGTTGAGGCTATACTGGACTGAGGGGAGGTATTTACTTTGTTCCCTAGACCTCCATCAAGCTTAAAATTATGCCCCCGTGAGTCCCTTTCAAGATAAATTTGTACATTTTTCGGTAGAAAAATGTCCCGGCCTAAGGCCGGTTCCTCTTAAATTACAGGCTCGCTATCGCTCGCCAGGATAAAATCGACACATGAATGGCACGAAAGGTCTTAATATGGGGTGAAAGTTCTTAAAATCGCTAAACTAATGGGGCGAACGTTTTATAATATCAAAAGGAATGGGGCTAACCATGAGGGGGGAGAAAGGGATCAAGAAAAAAATCGCTCAAGTGGAGATCTCCCCTTAATGTTAGCGACGTGATGTATGAAACGTATATGGAACAGTATAACATTTTAAGGCAGCCGAATTCTCCCTATAAACGGTTCGGCTTTCCATTCTTTTTCTTTATCTTGCGTGCCATGTTTTTCTGTTCTTTGATCCTCGTCTTGTAGCTTTTCTTTTGTTTTAGCCATTTTGTTCGTGCGCAATGTGTGACTGAGAGTCTTTTTCGTGTATGTTTTTTGTGTGTTATGTATGTATGTATGTATGTATGTATGTATGTATGTATAGTTGCCCACATAAGCTTTTTCGTGTATGTTTTTTGTGTGTTTTTGTGTGTTATGTATGTATGTATGTATGTATGTATGTATGTATGTAAGTATGTATGTATGTATATATGTGTGTATGTATAGTTGCCCACATAAGTTATGTTCGTCGTCGTGATCTTATGTGTGAAGGTAGCATCGTATGAATGAATCCCGAGTGTGATTTCTTTTCATTATCAGTTGACTAGTTAGATGAGTTAACCACTGCATAAAAGAAACGACACTCGTAATTCAATCATGCGCATTATATTTCCATGTATAAGATCATGGAGAGGAACCAAACTTATGGGGGGCTACTGTACAGTCTGAGACATAAATCCTGGCCCAATATTAACCCTCGAAAAGTAAAACGAACCTCCGAAATGTAGATAATCGGTGATTAATTTGACCACTTGCGAGTTTTGGTCTATAAGGAAGTTGGAGCTGCGGCCATCAATATAAGGAAGTTGGAGCTGCGGCCATCAATATAAGGAAGTTGGAGCTGCGGCCATCAATATAAGGAAGTTGGAGCTGCGGCCATCAATATAAGGAAGTTGGAGCTGCGGCCATCAATATAAGGAAGTTGGAGCTGCGGCCATCAATATAAGGAAGTTGGAGCTGTGGCCATCAATATAAGGAAGTTGGAGCTGTGGCCATCAATATAAGGAAGTTGGAGCTGCGGCCATCAATATAAGGAAGTTGGAGCTGCGGCCATCAATATAAGGAAGTTGGAGCTGCGGCCATCAATATAAGGAAGTTGGAGCTGCGGCCATCAATATAAGGAAGTTGGAGCTGCGGCCGTCAATATAAGGAAGTTGGAGCTGTGGCCATCAATATAAGGAAGTTGGAGCTGCGGCCATCAATATAAGGAAGTTGGAGCTGCGGCCATCAATATAAGGAAGTTGGAGCTGCGGCCATCAATACTTAGCAGAATTACCAGCTAAAATGCGATTGAGAATTGATAAGGTTCAGCACTAGTATTTGTGGAAACGTTTTCACATATAGATCTGTTCTACCTGGAACAAACTTCCCTCCGAAGTTGTAAATAGTTCTTCAGTAGAGCAGTTCAAGAAGAGAGTAGATAGTATTTTGCACACTCTTTAAAGACTGTAGTGCACTAAACAGTCTCTCTCCTTCCACTTCGAGTATCTCCTCTCCGCAAGGGCTCCGAGATAATAACTATTCCTTATAACTCTCTCTCCTCCTTTGTTCTTCTTCCTTCCTCTCCCCATCTCCCTGCTCTCTCTCCACAAACACCCACACACACACACACACACACACACACTTATTACACATCCCTCCATTGTCGACCACCAACCAGTGTCTTCTGTTCTCCTCTCCCGCCATCTCCACTACACACTGGCTTCCCACAAACGCTATTCTCTACTCAACAATGGGTTTTGAGGTACTGTCGTGGTCAGAAATTAATGGACACATTATGGAGCCGCACTTATGATTTTTTTTTTTTTTTTTTTTTTTCTATATTCCAACTTACTTCCTCTCGGGCATAGGCTGAGAGCCTTAACATTCACCGCTTTACAATGAACAGTGAAGCCCGTGAGGTCTTGTTCCAGTATAGGGAGTGAGACATGTGAAGCACGTAGAGTACAACGAGCACCTGCCATCTTGCCTTCACATGAGGCACGGTGCTCACTCATGGCCCGAAACGACCCCATCTCTGAAGCCACCTCGTTCCCGTGCTTCACTGTCTCACCCCCCTACACTCTCACACTTACACACACACAACGTCGCCTGTTGAGCAGATAAATCACCAGGCATTGCACCCCTATAGCATATTTTGAATATGGGAATATTCATACAGTGCTATTTAATCAGGGAACAATGAGGGTATTTTATTGACGTTTCGGTGGGCTTGTGGTAATGCACTGATATCAGGTACAGCACAAATTCCATCCCAATAATATCTTCCCATTGATACATCGGGATTTGAACCCGGGACCTTTGGATTACCAGGCCAGTGGCAAGACCACTCCACCACACCTCCCCTACCTGATAGGGACAAAAGCTGTATGCTGCCTTTATGGACTTAGAGAAAGCCTGCGACAGAGTTGATAGAGAAGGTCTGTGGAAAGTATTGAGAATATACGGAGTAGCTGGCAAGTTTTTGAAAGCAGTGAAGAGCATGTATGAGGGTGCAAAGGCGTCAGTACGAAGAGGGAGTGGTTTTCACTGAGAGAGCTCTGAGGAACACTGATTATTTTAATAGCGGTAGAATAGTGAGAGAGATGCAACATTGCGGCGAAGAGAGAGAGAGGCTGCATAGCATTGGTGAGTGGACGTGAGTTAATGGGACAGAAGGCTTTCTTTTCTACTTTGTCTAGAAGTGCTGTGTGAGAGGATCCTCCCCAAACGTGTGAACAATATTCAATACATGGACGCACTGTGCCCCTGTACAGAGCAAATAGCTGCACAGGGTGAAAGAACACCTGGAGGCGGTTGAGCATACTCAGCTACTGGGAAGCTGTTTTAGCAAGAGTGTTAAATTGATCTTTCCAAGAGAGATCAGAAAAAGAGACACCAAGAATATTTAGAGAACATGAAGGGTTAATTTGTATGTTGTTGAAGAGGACCGACCAGGACCGACCTCCATGTAGAAAATCACGAAGCTCTGTGGATCGATCTATACCTGCCGAGGACAAGACCCATCACAATTGGGGTATGCTATAGGCCACCAGACGACACACAATTCTTGACCAAATTTGAACGAACGTTGTCATCGCTAGACCCTCGGAATGAATCCATCATACTAGGGGATTTTAACCTGTGTTACAAACAACGAAATGATAGGCTTGTACGAGAATATAGGCATATACTGACAATGCACAATCACAAACAACTCATCACAACCCCCACACGTATCTCTGAGAACACTGCCACAATAATAGACCACATAAACTGTAACAGAGAGGACAAAATATCCCAATCAGGGGTTATACAGACTGGGATAAGTGATCACTTCGTCACATATTGCACACGAAAAACCACAAAAATTACCCTAGAGAATCACAAGATTATCAAAACAAGGTCACTCAGAAACTACAATAAAGAAACATTTCTGGACATTTTATGGAATACAGACTGGTCTCCAGTGTTTGGAAGTACAAACGTTAATGACGCATGGGTTGGCTTCAGAACCATCATCACAAACATTCTAGACGAAATAGCTCCTCTGAAAGACATACGAATTAAAGCAAGGTCAGACCCATGGATCAACAATGACATACTACACCATCTGGAACTCAGAGACAATCTGTTAAAAAGGCTAGCGAAACATAGACAGGATCAAGGTCTGAAACATGAGTTCAACAGGGCCAGGAATAAACTAAGTAGGAAAATAAAATCAGCGAAAACTAATTATTTTCACAATAAGGCAGAGGAATATCAGAATAACCCAAAGAAACTATGGAGGCACCTAAAAACAACAGGCTACAGCAACAAGACAAGGGATTCGTCTAACACTAATATTGCTCTCACCATTAATGATCAGATTTGCCACGATAAACGACAAATTTCAACCTACTTCAACTCCTTCTTCACCTCCATAGCAAACACACTTGCACAGAACCTACCTCAACCTCTCAATAAATACACGACAACAACGGCCACCTTTCGAAATTTCTACAGAGATAAAGACATACACCCAAACACATTTGGATTGCAAAATGTTACACCAAAATACACTTTTGACGAGCTGTCTAACCTAAATGTACATAAAAGCACAGGACCAGACAAAATTCCTGCCAAATTTCTACGAGATGGAGCCATTGGTATAGCAGGCCCCCTAACTCACATCATCAACTTGTCAATTAACACCAACACTGTACCTGCTGAACTGAAGGAAGCTATTGTAACCCCTCTATTCAAGAAAGGAAATAAACTAGAAGTTGGTAACTACAGACCAGTTAGCATATTATGTATTGTATCTAAAATCCTTGAAAGAGCGGTATACACCCAAATTGAACACTACCTCAAACAAAATGATCTATTCTATAAGTTTCAATCAGGTTTCAGATGCATGTACTCGACAGACTCCTGTCTCATCCACTTAACGGATCACATTCGTAAAGAAATGTCTAAAGGTAACTACACCGGTATGGTTCTTCTTGATCTACAAAAAGCGTTTGACACAGTAGACCATGATATCCTATGTAATAAACTACAAGCAATGGGCATAGGATCTGTGAACTGGTTTAAATCTTATCTTAGTGGTAGAACCCAAAGAGTCAAAATTGATGATAATATATCTGATCCTATGCCAATTAACTGTGGGGTCCCGCAGGGAAGCATCCTTGGTCCCTTACTCTTTCTCTGTTATGTGAACGACATGGAACTGAGCGTCTCATGTAAATTATTACTGTATGCAGACGACAGCGTGCTCCTGGTTTCAGGAAAAGACCCAATAAGTATTGCCGCTTCACTTTCCAAAGAACTAGAATCATGTAGTGAATGGCTAGTGGACAATAGACTATCTCTTCACCTGGGCAAGACGGAAGCCATCTTATGTGGAACAAAACGCAAACTGAAAGACATTGTGGGCTTCTCGGTCAACTGTAATGATATTCCTATAACAACAGTGTCACAAGTTAAATATCTCGGACTAAAACTGGACGCGAGTTTGTCAGGTGAAACAATTTTGGAATCTATCCTGAGTAAGTGTAGAGCACGTATAAAATACCTGTATAGACAGGTGGGATGCTTGCCCGCGGCGACCAAAAAGACCCTCTGCCAAGCGCTTGTTCAATGTCATTTTGACTATTCTGTGTCATCCTGGTACTCTGCATCATCTAAATCAGCACAGCACAAACTTCAGGTCACTCAAAATAAAATGGTTAGGTTCATGCTGAACCTAGGACCCAGATCACATGTTGGCCAGGAACAACTTCAGTCACTAGGTATGCTCAATGTCGCTGACAGGGCCAAACAAATCAGGCTCACTAATGCCTTCAAAATTTTCTATGACAGAGCTCCAGAGTACCTAAAGAATGATTTTGTTAAAGCAAATGAGAGGAGTGGACATAATACAAGAAACAGGATGTTTAATTTTAAGGTCCCGAGAATCCAAGGACAGGGTAAGCAAACATTCTTCTTCACCGCCATCAAAGACTGGAACGACCTACCCCAGTCAGTCCGTGAAAAGAGAACACTGTATTCCTTCAGACGTAGCCTGAAGGAACACCTGAACCGGACAGCTGCGAGAAGGGAGCACCAAGCTTATGTCTACTACTAAATGCGACATAAGAGATAGACAAACCAAACTGAAATGATTACTGATTACGGATTACTGATATTTACTATAGGATGTAAGGTATCTTAAAATAACCCCCTAGAAATACTTTTTCTAAGGTATCCATTTCTTTATCCTCCCCATTTTTCCCCAGCTAACCTAATCCCACAAGGACCCCAATGGAAATACGCCTAACGGCCTTATTGGGCTATCCTTAGTTGGAATTATGCAGGGCTGGTACATGTCATATTTGTAACAAACTATGTGGTACCAACTCTGTAAATTGCTAACTGAATAAATATTATTATTATTATTATTATAGGTCATAGTTTTCTGGAAGGGGGTGAGGAGTAGACATGGATAAATTGAGTTTTGGAAGCATTGAATATAACAAGGCTTTCTCTGCCCCAATTAGAGATAGTAGAGAGATCAGAAGATAGGTGTTTGATGGCCTCCTTACATTAGTTTTGGAGTTCCTGCTGTGAATGGTGTTGTAGAAGGTTAGTTGAATAGTGTAATGTAGAGTTGTCAGCATGATAAAGAGTCGCTGGAACTCCTGTTTCATTTGCTTGGCCTCTCTTACTGATTTTCTTTGTGCCTCATTTACACTGAGAGCAATCCAGCTAGCTCTCACAAACACCTCCTCCTCCTATCCACTTCACTACACTAAACATGCACACCACACTTCATTCCTCCACACCAAAATTAAAAAAACACAATGATGAATTTTAGCCCAGCCTCGGAGTCCCCAGGGGGGGGGGACCATAAATGCCCCCTCACCCGACCGACCATCCCCTGACGACCCCACACAATTACCTGGACCTCGGCCTGTTACTCTTTCTATTAATTTCTGCAACATTCGCGGACTTTCCTCTAACTTTCACTCTGTTGAGCACCATCTCTCCTCCTACAAACCTGATCTTCTCTTCCTCACCGAAACCCAGGTGTCTGTAGCAACATCCAGCAACCCCTTTTCTGTATCCTCCTACTTTCTCTATCCTAGTTTCAAAGCCAATGGCGGATGTTGTGCATATGTGCACAACAAACTCACTTGCTCTCGTGTTCCCGATTTCGACTCCTCTGAATTCTCAACTTTATGGCTCAAACTTTCCTGTCATTCTCTTACTAAATATTTCTGTGCTGTCTATCTTTCCCCTAACTCTACCAACTTTCCTAAATGCTTTGACTATCTAAACTCTACAGTGGAACACATTCTATCCATTTCTCCTTTCTCAGAAATCTCCATCTTAGGAGATTTCAACGTTCACCACCGCCAATGGCTCTCCTCTCACACTACTGATCCACCTGGTGAACAAGCCTACGTCTTTTCTATCCTAAATGACCTAGAGCAGTTAGTTCAGCAACCCACCCGTATCCCGGATCGCATCGGAGATCGGCCCAACATTCTTGACCTGTTTCTAACTTCTAACCCTTCTTCTTATACTGTCGATCTTTTCTCTCCTTTGGGCTCCTCCGACCATAAACTTATCTCTGTCACCTGTCCTATCTCTCCAGTACAGCCACCCGATCCTCCTAGCCGGCGGCGCTTGTGGCACTTTGGCGCTGCCGACTGGGAGGCTCTTCGGCAGTACTTCTTTGATTTCCCATGGAATGATTTCTGCTTCCATGGCCGAGGACCCTCGGAGAGTGCTGAACGCATTACCGAGGTAATCCTATCGGGCATGGAAGCATACATTCCATTCTCTTTCTCTCAGACTAATGCTAAAAAATCTTGGTTTACTCACGCCTGTTCTACTGCTGTCCGCAATAAGGAGGAAGCATTCAAACGGTACCGACACCTTAAAACTCAAGACTCTCATTCTTCATATGTTTCTGCCCGGAATCAAGCCAAATCTGTTCTTCGACTTGCCAAACACTCTTTCATCAATAATAAATGCACTGAACTATCCAACTCTAGCTCTTCCCAAGCTTTCTGGCATCTAGCCAAAAACCTCTCCAACAATTTCTCTTCCTCGTCTTTCCCTCCCCTTTCCCACTCTGATGGCACAACCATCACTTCTTCCTCTGACAAAGCTAAACTCTTCGCTCAAACTTTTGCTAGAAACTCCACCTTGGATGATTCCGGTGCTATTCCTCCCTCTCCGCCCTCCTCTCTCTTACTTATGCCTAATATCCTAATCTCTTCTAAAGATGTACTTTCTACCCTCTCTGGGCTTAACACTAATAAGGCGTACGGTCCGGACGGTGTTCCTCCTGTTGTTCTCAAAAACTGTGCTTCCGTGCTGACCCCCTGCCTAGGCAAACTCTTTCGTCTCTGTCTATCCTCTAACGTCTTCCCTTCATGCTGGAAGTTTGCTCACATTCAACCTGTCCCAAAGAAGGGTGACCGCTCTCAACCCTCCAACTATCGTCCAATTGCTCTTATCTCTTGTCTTTCTAAAGTTTTTGAAACTATTCTTGCTTCCAAATTTCTTAAGCATTTCTCTTCTCATAATCTGCTCTCAGATCGCCAGTATGGCTTCCTTAAGGGTCGCTCTACTGGTGATCTTCTTTCATATCTTACTAACTCTTGGTCATCCTCCTTTCGGGACTTCGGTGAGACTTTTTCTATTGCACTAGACATATCGAAAGCCTTCGATAGAGTCTGGCATAAATCTTTAATTTCTAAACTACCCTCCTTCGGTTTCTATCCCTCCATCTGTGCCTTTGTCTCTAATTTCCTTTCCGGCCGTTCCATAGCTGCGGTTGTGGACGGCCATTGTTCACTTCCTCACCCTATAAACTCCGGTGTTCCTCAGGGCTCTGTCCTATCTCCTATTCTCTTTCTAATTTTTATAAATGATCTCCTTAACTGTACCTTAATTCCCATCCATTCATACGCAGACGACTCAACCTTACACTACTCCATTAGTTTTTCAGAACGCCCCAGCCAGCAATCCCTCAACGACAAACGTAATGAAGCCATAGAACTCTTAAATTCTGATCTAAATACTATTTCCAATTGGGGCAGAGAAAACCTTGTTAACTTTAATGCTTCCAAAACCCAATTTCTCCATCTATCTACCCGTCAGGATCTCCCAGCGGACTATCCCTTATTCTTCAACAATACAAAAATCAACCCTTCATCTTCTCTCAACATTCTTGGTGTCTCTTTTTCTTCTGCTCTCATTTGGAAGGACCATATTACCAGTCTTGCTAAGGCAGCCTCCCAGAAGCTGGGTGTGCTCAACCGCCTTAGGGGGTTCTTTTCCCCTGCACAGCTTCTTGCTCTGTACAGGGGCATAGTGCGCCCTTGTATTGAGTATTGTTCACATGTGTGGGGAGGTTCCTCTCACACCGCTCTCCTAGACAAAGTTGAAAGGAAGGCCTTTCGTATCATTAACTCCCGTCCACTCACCAACTCTCTGCAATCTCTCTGTCTCCGCCGCAATGTTGCATCTCTCTCGCTATTCTATCGCTACTATAATAATCAGTGTTCCTCAGAGCTATCCCAGTGCATACCACCTCCTTTACGTAGGGCACGTGGTACCCGTCTTGCAACTCAATCCCACCCCTACTCTGTGCAACTCTCCAACCCAAGAGTGAAACGTTACTCTCAAACTTTCTTCTACTCAACATCTGAGCTCTGGAACTCTCTCCCAGAATCAGTCTTTCCCTCTTCCTATGACTTAAATTGCTTCAAACTCCGTGTGTCCAGGCATTTTGGCTCGAACGTCCCTTGATTTTGGCCCTGTCACTCTTTCAACTATGGGGGAGGCACTCGCTATAGGCAGTTATGCCTTTTGCCTCCCTCAATCACATAGAAAAAAAAAAAAAAAATATGAGATAATGAGGCTGGAGGTGCAGATGAGAAGGTCGTTAATGATTAATAGGAAGAGAATTGGAGATAGGACAGAACCCTGAGGAACACGGAGTTGATAGGTTGAGGAAGTGAACGGTGGCCGTCCACAACCGCAGCTATGGAACAGCCGGAAAAGAAATTAAGAGACAAAGGCACAGATGGAGGGATAGAAACCGTAGGATGGTAGTTTGGAAATTTGGGATTTGTGCCAGACTCTGTCGAAGGCCTTTGATATGTCTAGCGCAACAGAAAAAGTCTCACCGAAGTCCCGAATGGAGGATGATGAAGAGTTAGTAAGATAAGAAAGAAGATCACAAGTAGAGCAGCCCTTTAGAAAGCCATACTGGCGGTCTGAGAGTAGGTTATGGGAAGATAAATGCTTAAGAAATTTTGAGGCAAGAATTGTTTCAATTTTTTTAGACATGCAAGAAATAAGAGCAATTGGACGATAGTTGGAGGGTTGAGAGTGGTCACCCTTCTTTGGGACAGGTTGAATGAGAGCAAACTTCCAGCAAGAAGGGAAAACGTTAGAGGAGAGTGTGACGCATGTCGAGTATGAGCATGCTGTACAGAACGCCCAGTCAGGCCCCACCCTCGCTAGGATCGTCAGGGCAGGAACTTTGGCTGTAGTCTGTGTAGAGTTTCCTAACTCAGTTTATGTGAACCGTTGTACTATAAGTATTATCATTATGTATTTTGTTTTCTTCTAAGTCAACGAGTTCTATTTTATATCATTAGATATAAGTATTGTGTGTGGGATTTATATATATATAATGATGCGAAGAGGGAGAGAGTTATGTAACACCGACCAGTGAGCGCGCCACGAGGGGTAGGCCTAATTCCCCCCTCACTCCCTCCTCCCTCCTTCCCCCCTCCCTCCCCCCTCATCAAGAGCGTGGGAATCCTTTGTCGATCCCAGATTGAGAGAGCGAATGTGACGTCATGATTGCCGTTATGCTCGCTACGGGGCCGAGTATAAAAAGGGAGGTCTCGCCATTTTTAGATCAGAACTCATCAGGCAAAGCGACCTCTCATATCCCTTGCAACTATCCATATTCTTCCGACTGATGTGAACTTTCTCTACTCTCTGAACAGCCTATCTTCTACTCTTCTCGTCCCTGTTTAACCTCCAT
>JBAKBP010011174.1:50000-73808 GCA_037953745.1 Lithodes maja | reverse complement strand
GTTAAAAGGCTGTCCGGGTCTCTTCAATATTTACCCAAATTATATACAGTTATACTTGGCTGATTGAGATAAATGTTAACCATGTATTTTATTCTTTTACAGATGTCGAACGATGATGGAAACCCCAACCAGACCACTCAACCAGTCTACCACCACCACCACCACCACGGCAACAATATCCTTTAATCCTAACCATCCTTTCCCACTGTTCTCTGTAAAGGGAAGTTTGATTTTGATATATATTTTTTCGTCCCAAGACCTTCAGTCAAGCTTAAATAAAATGCCTCTAAGACCCCTCCTTCGAGATAATTTTGTACATTTTTCGATAGAAAAATGTACCAGCCGTAATAATAAGGCCAGTTTCTCATTAATTTCAGGCTCGCTAGCGCTCGCCAGGAAAAATAATAGATCGCTATATGGCACGGAAGGTCTTTAGTGCCAAACTAGAAGGTGAACTTCTTAGTCTCAAAATAACCTGGGCTAAACATGAGGGAGAAAGGGGCCGGAGCAAATTTCCCTTTAATCATAACCATCCTCCCCCCCCCCCCCCCCCCGCCCCCTTCCTTCCATTGTCCTTGTCACCACCTCAACCACCTCCCTTCTACTAACATGTGTACAGACATTACGTTAGATAGGCGGCACATTTAAGGTAAGATTCTATTTTAATACATTTCAGTGTAAATGATATACTTATTGTTTGGCAATAATTGATATAGAAATAAATCTGGTATATATATTTTGTTTACATTTGCTATAACTATAATATTTCCAATAACTTAACATAATTTTTGTATAATGAAATATATAATATTGAAATATAATATAATTAATCCATGCACTAATCTTTTTCTCCTATCGTCGTTGGCTTCGAATTAGACAAGGTTTCTGGTAGGGATGCTGAGGTGGGGAGGAGGGGGGGGGTAGAGGGGGGTAGCTCTAGTTAGTTCAAGGGGTAGGGATAGGTAGGAGTCTGTTATGTTAGTATTGGTTAGGTGTTGCTCTATTCGGTTCCCTGAGGAGGTTGGTTAGTAGTCTGTCAGAGGCTTGGGTAGAAGCTTAGTTAGTTTGATATATTAAGTTAGTATAAGGTTTGGTTTGTGGTTTTTCTTGTTGGTTGAAATCCGGCCGGTGCATTTCTGGTAGTCTGTTCGTTGGTTGTGAAGGTTGCAAGTTTTCAGATGATGTGGCGGCTTGCAGACCTGATGTGGCGGCTTGCAGACTTGATGTGGCAGCTTGCAGACCCGCTGTGGCCGATTTGCAGACCGATGTTGTTGCTGGCAGAACGGCGCTCCTGTAATAATTAAATATTTTATCAACAGGCATGATCTGGATGGCCCGACGGAAGAGGAACAACGGTGAAATAAGGTATGCCAGAATCCTGT
Source organism: Lithodes maja (assembly GCA_037953745.1). NCBI lineage: Eukaryota > Metazoa > Arthropoda > Malacostraca > Decapoda > Lithodidae > Lithodes > Lithodes maja. Next base: position 72,426 of record JBAKBP010011174.1, on the reverse strand, counting down.
GACTAATGTAATGTTAAATCTTCCCAACAGGTTAGAGATGGGAGGACCGTCGCGATCTTACCCGACCCTGCCCAACCCAAGACGACCCGATACTCCAGGCATCACAACCACCTTGACTATGGTTGAGATATAATTTTTTGTTGTTGCAAACAATATTTATGAATAGATAAATTTTGAAAATCTGCATTATATCAGAAATATTGGCCTAATTGACCACTTGTGAGTTTCAGGCTATAAGGAAGTTTGGGCCGTATACAAAGTTATTAAACAGAAATGCAGGGATGTAGGTTTTTGATGGATAGAAAGTACGTGAATTTGGCTTTATGTACTTGTACTTTTGTAGATGTTTAGGTGACAATCACCACAGTCGATCTGGGGATCCGCCGCTAATGAGCTCGTCCTGGAATCTTTAAGATTAAATCTTACAATTCTTTACAAGACTGACCATGCCATTTTTATCGGCACTAGCTCAGAGAAGTGTTGAGAAGGGGTGTTGGAGAGAGAGGAAGGTGTTGGAGTGGCTTTGTTATGTGTGTTTTAGTCTGTATACGTCGTCAGGATGTCCCCTGACTGGGTGCAAGCATGTGAAACATGCTAGGACGTACTACCGCACCCACTAAATGTCCGCCGTGGCAGGGATCCGATCCCGGGTCTTTCAGATTCACACGCAAGCGTGCTCACCACTTGACCACCACAGCTACTGTGTTTATATATGCAATACAACTCATATTTTAGCTCTTAATTCTGCTAAATGTCGATATAAAAAACTCAACTTCCTTATACAGTAGCTTGAAACTTGCAAGTGGTCAAATCCTTAAGCTATAATATATTGGATTTTCTAACAGATGTGAGGGGGAGAGGAGGGGCCCAGTACAGTTGAGGCTCGGCGGAGGAAGACACTGCTGAAGACCAACTTAAGAAACTCAAACGGAGCCTTAACCACCTTCACCAACAAACTAGGGTAAGAACACTACAATATTAACCCCTTGAAGCTCTGACGCGTTTTAGCAGTTTATTTTGACTATAATTAGACTATTTTATGCAGCTTAGGAAGGACCTGTGGGTATTAAAAGGGTAAAGACTATCTCAATCAACCCTCTGACTTCCATATATTATAACATTCATAAACTGAAATATAATCGTCTAATAGTAGCCAGAAAACAGAACCGAACAGAAACGCGTATTGGAGCTTGAAAGGGTTAATGGCTAATGGTTTATTTATTGGTACATAGATTTAATTATTTGTAAATTTGTTTCCTCCCTAGACATCCATCAAGCTTAAAAAACATCCCCAAGATCCCCCTTAGACAAATTTGTAAACTTTTCGGTAGAAAATTGTCCAGGCCGAAGGCCGGTTCCTCCTACATCAGACTTGGTATCACTCGCCAGGAAAATTAGTCTCTTAAATAGCACGAAAGGTCTTGATAATGACACAAATAGGTTGAAAGGTCTTAAAATCGTCAAAGTAATGGGCTGAACGTCTTATAATCGGCAAAGTAATGGGGCTATACATGAAGGGGGACCAGACAAATGACTCCTCTCCTTAACAATATTAAAAGTTTAGGTTACCATGTGTATAGTTGTCTCCAAGTTACCTTACCCTATCCCATATACAGTGCAGTGCCTGTATTCATTATATTATCAGCACCTATTTTTTAAGTTTTTTTATTTAGAGTTTGGACCTCTTTAACAAATTCTGGTGTTCCATATACTGTATTAATACTAAAACACAGGGTTCATTACAAATACCTTATTTGTATTCAGAAATAGTTCTCTCAATCTCCTAATTAACTTTCCAAAATTAGTTTAATGCCCACAGCTCACTCAAAGACAACTGCAGAGGTTGAAGTAACTAAACAAAGTTTCTAAACACCCCTGATGGTCACAAAGGTTTTTAAGTATCCCAGAAAGGGCGCAAATCGCGTCCTGTGCGTGAAAGGTTTAATACTAATATTGTGGAATTTAGTCACTGGATGGTCTATTTTTACTAGAAATAATAAACTTTAACTTTTATAGGTAGGACACAACTTAGGATCATGTGACTTAAATGGCTTCAAACTCAGTGTGTCCAGGCATTTTGGCTCGAACGTCCCTTGATTTTGTCCTTGTCACTCTTTCACCTCTGGGGGGAGGCACTCGATACAGGCAGTTCTGCCTTTTGTCTCCCTCACTCTCATAGAAAAAAAAAATCATGAAGGGTCAATAACAGTTCCCGCCACTGCATTACAATCTCCCCCCTGCCTTAACAAATTCAGAAGTATATATTCATAAACTAAACTGCAGATAATTTCAATAATAAAGGTTCTAAAATTAATACCCCTTATAACTGCAGGCTTATGTATAGTGTTACGGCTGGATCGGCAATACATATTCGGGATTCTTGATCGTAGGACAGAAATGGCTTATGTGACAACGACACGCTCGATTCCAGTCCCAAATACTGTATGCTCCAGACAACAAAAGCACCAACGCCCTACAGAGTTATCGTCTATGGTAACGAGGTACCTTAACTCGGCGAAAGTGTACAACAGGGGTAGGCTATGAGGCTAAACTCCCTCAGACATTTATAGGTTACGTTATTACTAAGAAATGCAATACTCAAGAAACTACGTTAATATTAAGCCTCTAATAATGTAGAATAGAAGCAGGCTAAAGGTATGACAGTGAAATGCTAAATGACAAATGTACACGCCTACGTGAAAGCGCGTGCACTAGAATAACTGTCCCCTACTAACATGCACTAGCATGTAGCATACAAGATGTTCATGATCCAGTAGATACCTAATAATACACATGGAAGGAACATAAATAGTAGTCACTTATTATAAGAATGAATCTATACTTGGAATAACTAAAAGGTTGCAGGCAACAGTACTGCGCCGGTAGCCTACTACCGCATAGGCTACTTCGCTTCTCTCACTCTGTCTCCCCTCTGAGTCCGTATGCGCCCTACGCAATAGAACTCCGGAAACAGCAGCAAAACGACAGTGCAGTTAATTGATACATGAAAGTATTAATAGTGTTGTCTAGTGTGTGAGTAATGTGTATTGTAACTTAAAGAGAGCTGCAATGCATAGTAAAATAAAGATATAACCCACTCATCATCCCCATGTGTTCTAGCTAGCAGGCCAAGTCACAGGAACAACGAGTCCCAGCACCGAAAGCGAGAACCCAGGAAAAGACTGTAGAGAACACAAGGACAGATAAATTACGTTACTCTACTATACCGGCACTACGAGCGAGCTGTAGTCTCTGGTACTGCACTCGCTCCCGGCTCGGTAGGCAAATCAAGGCTAAGTCCTCGCCCCTCTACAGACAACTCCTGGGCATGGTCGGGCTCTTACACATGGCACTAGTCTAGTCACAAATTGGATGATGAGCTGGGCATATAACTCGTGAACATGTAGAACGTTCACCAACTATCCTCATCAAGAAGATCGCTGTTCACATTAACCCCTTAAATCTAATACATGTATATATATGCTTGTCCTAAGAGTAATACGAGAGGTGAGTGCTGAAACTCCTTTAGGACCTCAAGGGAAGGGTATGCATTTAAATAGAGAGAAGAATGAAATGAGTAATGTCGTCAGAGAGAAAGAGTGCAACCGTGAGAAATTGGGAGAGAGGGCAAGGGATGTTAGAATCTCAAAGGTTCTAGGCAACCTGGTCATAGAGCACACAGCGAGCCTCCAGGCAATGTGCTGTACGACAACATGGGCAGCCCAGGCAGCATAGGCAGGCGGCAATGTACTACCAACCCTGTCGCACCTAGCTATAAGCGCAGGGCTGCCAACCGGTCCATACGTCTGGCAACCACCCCCCCCCCCCCCCCGGCAGCGTGGCGCACCGCTACCCTCTCGCTCTGAAGTCTAACTCACTCTCTCTCTGAATTCCTATTGTCTCATCTATCAACTTCTCTATTGATACTACATTTTAAATGGAAGGTCTCGACATGGCTTAAAACAAAACCCACCACTGGTTAGCACATGACGAGACCTTTGCAGAGATACAAAGAACATAGTTATACGTTGTCACACTCAATATAAGCAGCCAACACGGTACAGCGCGGTACCGTGGCGGTACAGTGGAGTACCAAGGAGTACAATCAGGTTACGTTGCCACGCACTGGGTGCGTCACAATAGTTACCAAAACCTGAACCTTGGACAATACGATAGAGGGCTGACTAGTTGCTCAACATCACAGGTTAAGGGAAGGTTTTTTAGTTTGCTCCCTAGACCTCCATCAAGACCCCCCTTCGAGATAAATGTGTACATTTTTCGGTAGAAAAATATCCCGGTCGAAGGCAGTTTCTTCCAAAATGAGAGGCTTGCTATCGTTCGCGAGGAAAAATTAGATACTTGAATGTCATGACAGGCCTTAATATTGACACATTGGGTCGAAAGGTCTTGAAATCGTCAAACTAATGGTCGACAGTCTTAAAATCTCAAACTGAGCTAAAAGATAATGCAGTTATTGACGTTGTACAAATAAATTACTAATACTGACCTAATGTTTCAGATGTGTGGTAGACGTCCAACCTGAGGGAGGGACAACAGACGATGAAGACTGGTGGCCAAACATCTCTCCATCACAACTCTGCACTAGCCATCATATCGGGTCTGTCCCTAAAATGTTTTAATACAATCTTATGAAAGTCTATGCAATGTGATATTTTGAAGTTTGTTCTATAAAGTCAGTTGAAATTACTAGACTTAAATTTGAGTTAAAGGCTAGCTACGGATGTTAAATTAATGTTTGGTGCCCTTTTTGCCTGAAGAATAATTGTCCTGGAGTACACACAGGCGGCTGACTCCTGCCTTAGTGGACTTAGACCTTTGTAAGACCTAAATACCGGTATCAAACTGTATGCCATATCCCCCAAAGTATGATTAATTTTGATGGTTTCACTTTGTGAGTGGTCGATGATACCCTATAATCCTAAAATATTAAATAATGTTTATGCATAAGTGCGCGGAATTTCGATGTGAGTATCCTAGGTTCGAGTCCTTGGAGTGCCACATGTATTTGTTGATTTCATTGAGTTTAGAGGTGAAGTTGGTTGGTGGAAAAACAACTTAATAAATCATAATTCTTAAGATGGGATTTGGCGACTTTCAGTTCAATTATTATCATGGCACATAAGCTAAGCTATTTTGAAATGTGTGCATCCTGTAATTTCTAAGCTAGTTTGTATAACTTTAAATTAGTCAAACTTCTGGTCAGATTAAACTATTTTAAGATAATTATAATGATGATAATAATAATCATAATAGTAATAATATACTTTGCCTATATTGGCCTAAGAACTTGAACAAATATTTGGTTGAAGTAGACCAGAGTAGTCATGCCTAATAAACTTCAAAATATTTCATAGACTATCATAAGTGGTGGACAGGGTATAGGCAGCAGCTTTATCTAACCAATTTTAAGTATTTCATACAAATGGCAACACTGATGTTTATTAAGTTATCATGAAACGGATCCTTCCCAAACTGAGATCTGTGGCAGTGGGTGACTGGTGAAAATTAACTAAATTAACTAGACTCGGTTCCCTGTAGGTAGGCAGAGATTTTTCTTAAGTAATTGTTTAGTTTTAATACACCATATTTTCAATATGATCAATGCTTCAACCAGATAATTTTAATCAGCTTTGGAAGAACCACTGGGAATGAAAGGTCCAACACAGTACTTAAACTAAACCTCTTATCTATGCCAGGCCTTTCCTAAGTTGAAAAAGTCCCGAGGTAGCAAAAATATAACTTAATTTGGCGTAATTTATTTAAAAGAACAAGTTTCCGTATGATCAGGTAAACACAATTATTCTGGCTTTCACGAGACTCTATAGATCAGTTAAGGACCACAAGGAATCAACGGGGTACACATTATATCTACCTTTAGAATCCAACAAGTCCTTTCTAAACTGAGTAAAATTGTCTATGGGTACCCATAATAAAGTAAATAATCATGGTGACAGTATAACCATAAACAATATTACTGACGGGTAGTTACTAAACTTGGGGAATCAAAAGAGCTTAAGATTATCCAAATTAACACTCAAACTCTGACAGCTTCTTTTTTAAGTTAACTAAAATCGTCTGGAGGTAGCAATGATGAAAAAAGCATTTGAGTCCTCTGCTTAAATGGGTTATGGAATTGGGTAATATTATAATATATAATGATTAATACTACTGAATTAAAGTTTTCCACATCTGATTAGTGTTCACATTACGTAGCTCTTCAAAGATCCTGAGAAGTTATGTCTGTTAAAGTAACCTTGAGGAATATTTGCCTTGGCCATCTTTTAGTGGGAGTTTCCCAGGACGGGTCTTGAGTATATCGAGGTTTAAGTGCTTATGTTCTGAGTGTGGTGTCCAGAGTTCGAATCCCAGGAGGGCCATATGCTTTAATTAGTTTATTAAAGTACATTGGGGTTTGTATTTTATAGTAATATTAAAGAACGGAGTGTTACTTATATCAAAATCAGTTTGATTGACTAGACTATAAACTAAATATTATAGTTGTATATACAGTACAGTAGATAGACCTTCCCTTGGTTATTAGATGTACCTTTATTTCCTTAGATGGGTTTATCATTATTAATATGCTTTCAAAGGGTAACTTATCAGACTGTAATTATTCCTCTATGCATACGTTCTATAAATTCATAAGTTTGTATTGTAATATCAGTGTTGCCAAATGTACGAATTTCCTTTAGTTCGATCTAGAAAAATGCTGCCAGTTAGTCGAAACCAAAATAGTTCGCCCAAAATCCTGCTCAAATACAGTGCAATTATAAGTTAAACAATAATTTCCTTGACAGTCATGTACTTCCAATAGCCTGTGCAACTAGTAAGATTTGTTTCACGTCATAGAAGTGTTGGCGAACTATTTATATTGACTGTACCCTTGTTAATATTAGTATGTGGTCACTTCAGTCTTGGAAGTTAATACATTAGGTTTTATACTAATATGCAAAACACTGGAGACTAAGAAAATTATAATTGAGATATACTATGAAACTTTATTGTTTTCACTCGTATAATGTGACTAATTGAATTGAATCTATCTTAGTTAACCTGCCGAGACAGATGTAAATGCCATTGTAGATGAACAATTATCATAGACCAGCTTAGAATAACTCAATATCGGTCTAAAGTAACTCCACGTAAAATACTTTGCAAATTTGTCCTTACTGGAGAACAATATACTAGGCCTCTAATGTAATTGGTAAAACAGGCTGCTCATATTGTCACTGTACCACTTGTCTCACTGACGAATAAAACGCAGGCCATTGTGACTACAAAATAATTACCAAGGGCCATCCAAATTTTTATTTCATGTTAATCCTAGGTGGACTCGGATGTAAGCTTTTAGATGGCCTTGATGAACACCTATGCCTCGTTTTAAGCAGTTATGCCCATGATTCTATCAAAATATCTGCAAATATCAGTCCCCCCCCCCCCCCCCCCCCATGGCTAAGGACTGTAATTTCATTTATAAGTTGTTGCCATACTTAAAGTCAAGCCTACATGCCTAGCTAGACTCGTGATAAATAGTAACGTAAATGGTTGTACTGTAAATTGGATTATTTCCTTAGGACTACTTCAAAGGTATTAAAGCCTATTCGTACAACGGATATAACTTTAGACCTATGACTCCTGTCTTTAGAATACTAGCAGTCCTAATGCTTTACTTAAAAGGTCCATTTGTTTAGGTAAATATTCATAACCGATATTAAAGTCTTTGATAAATTTGTTCTACAGCTGGCATACTGTAGTTTTGTTTGTAGTGATTAAATCAATGTTTTCAGTAATCACATACATTCTACAGGATAGTTATATAATCCTGTTTAGAAGAGTAAATTTAAACTTTAACCATTATTCTCCAGTGTTTGCCCAACTCTTGAATACTAGTATCAATAATTGCATTACCAATATGATAAGCACTTTACAGGAATTTGGTATAATTTTAGACTTTACGATCTAATTTAACTAGTTATAATTAGTTTCATTGGTTAATTATTATTTAAATTTAATCTTTCAATGATTTGTTTAGCTTTCATAATTCCATTAATACAGATCTATACTGTAATTAATTGTAAAGTAAAATATCAATAATAAAGTTGATGCACTGATTTGGAATATATCAAAGAGTGAATGAAGGGTGGCCTACTCTGATGGGCACACTGTTTTATAATTATCTCTAATTTCTTTCCTTTTCCTAGGGGCCTCTTGTTCCCCTTGACTTATTAATGAAGTTAGGTACTGACTGACTGACTTCTTTTTCCCATACAACAATATTTAGTTTTGCTCACTGAATCGTCGCTGCAATGGTGCCTCTCTCGCTCCACTGTTGAAGGGTCCATTGATGCTGTGGCAGTCGTTGATGTGTGTCCAATAGTCGCTTTGCTCTCGTCTGTCCACATCTTGTTTGAATCCCACCTTTCAACCTGAATAAAGTCATATTCAATAACTAGACTTATCACCATCCACTAATCTATGCTCACACTTCACTACCTACCAACTCAAATGGAATACCTACAACTTCATACTGAATACTCCAGCTCACTCAATATCTCTCCATATCTCTCCATATATATTCAACAGATAAACATCTTCATAAAGACAGATAGTATACCAAACAAATCTTAGTCAAAACCGATCAATTTGTTTGACCAACCATAGCAAGCTCGCTCCTACCTCATCGTTAATTCCTTGTCTGTTGTCGATGTACTCGGTCTGTTGTCACCAGTTCTGCTGTCTGCTGTTGTTGTTGGCCCGTTCTGCTGTGCATAGCCTTTTCTGTTGTCTGCTGCATCTGCTTTACTCCTACCGTTTGTCCTTCTTGATACTGTCTGCTCATATCCCATACTTGACACCGACGACTTCTTGACTGCTTCCCGACAATAAAATATACATTACAAATATATTCCTGACTTTTCTTATGTGTGTTTGGGGGCGTGTTGCAGGGAGGGTATTGATGTACCAGGGAAGGAGGGAGGACAATAGATTTAGCCAGAATACAGAATAGAACTAGTGTGCACAATAGAACAGAATAGAACAAATAGGGCTGAAGGGAAGGTCTATCTGGGATGGGGATAGGATGAACTACCAGGGAAGGGAAAGGGAAAAACTCGTAGAGGGTGTGGAATGGTTATATAGGAGACTGAACGAAAATATTAATATATAACAAAAAACTAAACCCCCCCTGGACCCCATCCTACCCCTGGTACCCCCCACCCAACCCCTGGGTCCCCCTCAGGGCCCCCCCCCCACTCTACCCCCTCAGGACCCTCCCTCTACCCCCTCAGGTCCCCCCCTCTACCCCCTCAGGCCCCCCCTCAGGCCCCCCCCTCTACCCCCTCAGGCCCCCCCCTCTACCCCCTCAGGCCCCCCCCTCTACCCCCTCAGGCCCCCCCTCTACCCCCTCAGGACCCCCCTCTACCTTCAGACCCCCCTCAGGACCACCCCCCTTAGGAACCCCACTTCGACCCCCTCCTCAGGACCCCCCCCCCCCCCCCCCCCCTTTTACCACCCTCAGGACCCCCGACCCCCTCCTTGAAACTCCTGTATTTCTGGTGCCTCAATATTTTAATCTTTTTACAGATGTGATGTGTTGCTGCGACCAGACTGAGGACCCTGGACCAATGGACAATGCTACCTTAATACAAATAAAAAAGAAAATATTTGAGTCTTGACTATTGATTCCAACCTGTTGATGTAATCCAATATTGTAGATAAATCATATATATTTCTGATGGTTATTCATATTAACTTTGAATGCAAAAAATTAAACTAATTATTATTGTAATCCAATATCGCAGAAATATTTTTGGATAACGATTACTGAAATTAAACTGAAATCAATAAGAATAGGAAAGCCAATTAAATTAATATTAAAGGCTTAAAATCCAACTTAAATTAATTAATCTTCATTTTTGAATGAATAGAACAAACAATTACTACACGCCAATACCCTCGATAAATTGAAAGAAAACTTTACAAATTTTAAATATTGGAATACATTGCCAGATAATAGAAACGGTAAGTTCACGATTTCACGAAACGAACTACAAAATAAAATGTCTGGGTGAGAGTGAGGAGGGATGACTTTCAATACCTAATATATCTAGCTTCTTGGAGAGGTAGGTAGGAAGAGCTACATGGGTTTGGGATAAGCAGGCAAATAGCAATAGTTACATGGGATAGATTATGATAGTTACATTGGTAGATATACACCTGTTACATGGGAAAAATAGATCAGTAGATATATAGTTCAGGAATATATAGCTTAGGGACCCCAGTAATTACATATATACAATAGTTTACAATTACATGAAACTTCTTAATACTTAAATATACATTACCTAAAATAACATGAACAGTTCTATGGGATACGGCCAGTAAAAACAAATGCATGGGGATAAGAGATTGAATCCTAATTTGCACATAGCTCCAGTCACATAACTTTAGGATATCAATTAACTTTGGCATAGGCAATACTTTGATAGACAACCACATGTCATATTGAGAACACTGAACACTACCAACACAACAAATATTAGAACACACAATATCACTGCCAAAACACCCAAATGCGTCAACACACAAAATGCCACGGTCAACACACCAAGTACACTACCAACAGACCTAATTTCACTGCCAACACATCAAATGTCACTGCCAACACATAAAATTTCACTGCCAACACTTCAAATAACTACCAATTCAACACATTTCACTGCCAACACACATGCTTATTTATTGTACATAGCTCCAGTTGCATTATACCTTCAATGATTAAATTAACCAACATCTATACACCACGTAATTACCAAGACCACTGAATACTGCCAACATTTAGATTCAATGATTGTCAACTCTAATCTCTGCCAACAGTCTTACACACACTTAATTGGCATATAACTACCTTACCGTAATTTGACCGTACACTTTTAACACCTAAACCTACACTTACTCAAATAACGAATATATCTCTACCCTACGTTCATCACGTACTCTGACAGCATTCCCAAATCATATCACACTTCCAATACACACTAATCACAATGCCAACCGACTTTCTCATTTTGCCAACATCCCTACTCCACTTAACACTACTACTTCACACCACAGGAAGAAAAACTTGCAATAATTCGGAGCCCCAACCTCCCCCCAAAAGCTGCCCACTATACATAAGCTAGTGTCAAAATTATTGAACACTACTTCATAAACCGAATAGGCTAGAATTAGGCTATAAACTAGATTGTTAACATTATTATTATACCACCGGCTTACCTCCGTACTGCCTGGTGGGAGAGGGAGATAGTCCAGGTGTAGACCTGTTACCTTGGCTGATTAACTAGATTGAACCTGAGAAGAATTATATATAGACGGCACACTTAAGAACATTGAACAAAATATAAAAGTATTACTTAACAGCTTGGCTATTAAACAAAAGTTAAACTGAAATCTACTATGATTAAGAATTATAAAAAATGCCAACTGCATTGCCAATGAAACTATATCAGCTTAAAATCCAAAATAAATCTATATGGAAAATTCCCGAAAGCCCAATGGTTATTGGAAAATTAATAATTATAAAGATGTACTAAAAGAAAATTACTGTACATATAAATATTGGGCAAATAATGTAGTGAACCAAAAGTTATACTTTAGTCACAAAGCAAGTTCGGTGTAAAGTACTTTAGGTACGTAATATAAAAGCAAAACTTTGTTCATTTGTTATAAGATATATAAAACCAGTAAGGGTAATACAAAAATAAAGTTAAAAGTAAATGATTTTTGTAAGATAATATAAAAATGTATGTCTGACTCTGATCAATAAAATACGAAGTCTATATATTCTTTTTAATATCCATTATATTTTAGTTTCTCCTGTTATTTAAAGTTTATATACTGTATGTACAGTGTTTTGTAAGATATTATACAAATGTATGTCTGACTCTGATCAATAAAATACTAAGTCGATATATTCTTTTTAATATCCATTATAACAAGTTAATTATATTTTTAAGTTATATATAATTATTACTTTAAGTTATTCAAGTATAGTTTTTCGAAGTTCTTTTCATATTCAGTATATTTTCTAAGTCCATATATTGGAACTTAATTTATAATTGAGAACTATTTTTTTCTAAGTTCTCTTCATATTCAGTATATTTTCTCAGTTCTCGTATGTGTATAGCTTCATATTTTATTTATTTTGGTTTCTAAGTCCATATATTGGAATTTTATTTATAATTGAGAACTAGTTTTTCTAAGTTTTTATCAGTTATAAAAGTCATAGCTTATAATATAGTGATCAATAAAAGATAGAAGTTCGTTTTTTGTTTTATTAAGCAAAGTTCGAGTGACAAAGACGATATATAACAATATTATATCAAGTGAAGTTAATAGCAAATACAGAGTTATGAATTCAAGTGATAGAATATATCATAAGTTACATTTAAGGCAAATACAATCATTATTGAAATTAAAGCAAAGCAAAATATTGAAGCTGAAGGAGGGAACCAACTCGGGGAAGAAGGGGGGGAGAGGGGACATCATCAAAGCAACAAAACTGTGAAGTAATAAGAAAAATAGCAAAGATTAGAGTAAAGGTAATAAAACCTATCTGATCTGAAAGGGGAAAATAGATTAGCCTAACCTAACACACACCATTCATACCATGCAACTACGACTACTTACTAAGACTACAGACTACGACTACTCCTAACCTACCCTCCCCTCCTAACCTAACCACCACCACTACGACTACAACTAACTACTACTAACTACATCTAACTACAAACAAAACACAACTATCACTCCCCTTGAATCGTAGTGGCGTGGGCAGTCTCTAGCAGCGGCGGTAGAGTCCTAAGGCAGCAACCGGCAGAGTCCGCAGGCAGCAGAGTCCACAGGCAGCCACCCCAATCCTGAAAAACAAGAAACAAAACATTATTTTGGGCAATAGATTGACAAGCGCTGAGATCATGTATAATAAATTAAACAATACTATGTTCACGACAAGTAGGCCAGTAATTAGTTTTGTCTTTGAATGTTCAACCGTTACATTAACATATGGAAATAAGATACTAATTATTCAGCGACGATTATGATGCATATTTCTAGTAAACTTTTTAACTTTCAAATTGTGGAAATAAAAACTGATTATTGGCCTATGTGTCATGCACAGAGTATAATGAGTTGGGCAGTAACTCACCCCAGACAGTTCGTAGGTTGTGGTGGCAGAGTCCATAGTTAGGGGATGGTGTTGGTAGCTTGTGGTGTGTTGGTAGAGTCCATAGTTGTTGGCAGTCTCGTAGAGCTGGCAGAGTTCACAAGCAGATCCTGAAAACAAGACACAATAAATTAATTTGGGCAATAGATTACCAAGATGAGAGCTCACATAAATCATAAATAAAACTACTATTTTTCACAAATGGAATGTTTTTCAGTAATGCGAGATAAGCAACGAAATACGATGGTAATTATCAAGCATCAATAATGAAAGGAATAGTTATAAACTTTCTGATTATGTCTAATTATCAATAATATTGCGGGATATGTTAACAGTACAAAAGAACCGAGTTGCATTTAAACGTCTCTACTGAACTGGGTTGTATAGAAAACGGTAGTGAGCGCGTTGGTCCTGGGGCTGGCTGGCTGCCTGAGTCACCCAAAAACGCCTAAAACGCGCCCAAAATAACGCTACAGCATTCTAACCTACACCAATGGATTTACCGCATTATTTTAGACTTTCTTTGCACTTTTTTCTTTGCTGGACTTGTGTCAGATTCTCCAAATTCGCCTCCCCTGAGCCAAGAATCGAAATTTTCAGTCACACATTTGAAAGTCCATTAACTTTTGCAATTTTCGAGTTACAAGGCTGAGACTTTGACAATGGGTATTTCTTGTTGTTCAGAGAAATGCACTTTCTCAGATTTTTCAATTTGTATTTTGTTAGAGAGATATGAATAAATTAGTGCAGCTTTACAAATTAAACGTGAACTATACGTAAATGTGGTTGAAAGCAGTTGTTCCTTCACACAATTATGCACTAAATTATATATTCCGTTCTATATGAAAATTCACAACAGTAAGAAACTGTAATAACAACTGAATAATGTAGATATTGAAGTACTTGGTGATCCACGCACTCTGGCTGCCTGGTGCAAAGTCCAGCTAAAATCGCCCTAATTCACCACACCCAAATTAACCTACACTTTTCTAACTTATGCCATTCGATTTACCGCATAATTTAACCCTTTCATTAAACATTTTTTTTATACAACTTGTCACAGGTTTTCTCTATCCACATTCGTAAGTCCACAAATCGCACTTTTTACAACAAGTCAGAATTCTTATACAATAATCTTGATCTCTGACCTCTCTGTAACTCAAAAGGGCCTAGAGCAAACTGGCTGTATATATCCACACACCTATTTCTTGGTGGACTCTTCCCAAATGATAGAAACGTCAGCCCGATTGCTTTCATTAATTTCGAGTTATAAGCAGTTAACCCTTTCAAGCTCCAAAACGCATTTCTTTTCTGTGTTCTGGCAATTATTATACGATTTTATTCAGATTAGGAAGGGTATGTGGAAGTCAGAGGGTTGCTTGAGAGTCTTTACCCTCTTTACCCACAGATCCTTCTTAAGCTGCATAAAATCGTCTAATGATAACCAAAATATACTGCTAAAACGCGTCAGAGCTTCAGAGGTTAAGGGGTCAAAATTATTGTCAAGTTCGCTGGCGCTACCTATATTTGTATATGTGTCTTGATAGCGTAATGCATAGTCCGCGGAATTTCGATGTGAGTATCCTGGGTTCGAGTCCTCGGAGTGCCACATGTATTTGTTGACTTCATTGATTGTGTTTAGATGTAAAAAACATAATAATATTTCATATTTCTCGTACTTGTTGAACATTCAATTTGTGAAAAAGAAACTCATTATTGGCCTACTTGTCGTGAACAGAGTATATAACTATATATATTGTAATAAATTAAGCAGTAACTCACCCCAGGCAATTGGTAGGTTGGGATGTGTTGGCAGTTGGTAGGTTGGGATGTGTTGGCAGTTGGTAGGTTGGGATGTGTTGGCAGTTGGTAGGTTGGGATGTGTTGGCAGAGTCCATTATCTCGCAGTGTTGGCAGTTGGTAGGTTGGGATGTGTTGGCAGTTGGTAGGTTGGGATGTGTTGGCAGTAGGAGGTTGGGATGTGTTGGCAGTTGGTAGGTTGGGATGTGTTGGCAGAGTCCATTATCTCGCAGTGTTGGCAGTTGGTAGGTTGGGATGTGTTGGCAGTAGGAGGTTGGGATGTGTTGGCAGAGTCCATTATCTCGCAGTGTTGGCAGTAGGTAGGTTGGGATGTGTTGGCAATAGGAGGTTGGGATGTGTTGGCAGAGTCCATTATCTCGCAGTGTTGGCAGTTACGTAGAGTTGGCAGGCAACAACTCAAATCCTGAAAAAGAGAAGAATAAAAATAATTAACAATCGATTAGAATATTCGACTACGAAATAGTTAATAGTACCGGTTCTAAATATTAGTAATAAGAACTATTAATCACTAAAATACGCGACTGAGAAACATTAACAAAAGTACGGATCTTTAAAATTAATTAAATAAAGACTAACCCTTTCACGCATATGACGCGATGATTTTTAGCCTATAGGGGATACTTTAAAGCCTTTGTTACCATCAGGGGTATTTAGAAACCTTTAGTTTAGTTACTTCAACCTTTGTAGTTGTCTTTGAGTTAGCTGTGGGCAGAAAACTAATTTTGGAGAGGTAATTATAAGTCACAGAACTCAAATTTGTATTGCTAATCTGGCAACCTCTGCGTCATAAATGCGTGAAAGTATTTACAAACTGCAGGATATGTTGACAGTACAAAGAACCGAGTTGCATATAAATGTCTCTGCTGAACTGGGTTGTATAGAAAACGGTAGCGCGCGCATTGGTCTGGCTGGCTGCCTGAGTCGCCCAAAAACGCCTAAAACGCCCGAAATTACCACGCCCAAAATAACGCTACAGCATTCTAACCTACACCAATCGATTTACCGCATCATTTTAGGCTTTCTTATTATACTTTTTTCTTTGCTGGACTTGTGTCAGTTTCTCTATATTCGCTTCCCCTGAGCCAAGAATCGAAATTTTCAGTCACACATTTGAAAGTCCAGTAACTTTTGTAGTTTTTGAGTTACAAGGTTGAGACTTTGACAATAGGTAGTTCGATTTATTTCTAGAATTGATTTTTTTCAGATTTTTTAAATTTTTGTATTTAAAGAAAGTTACGAATAAATTAGTGCTGCTTTATTCATAAAACGTGAATCATAAGTAAATGTGGTTGAAATTAGTGGTTTATTCACACAAATATGCACTCAATAATATAGTCCGTTTCATAAACACCCTTAAAAAATAAATAATATTCAATAATAACCGAATAATACAAATAATAAAGGACTTGGTGATCCACGCGCGCTGGGCTAGTCTGGCCCAATAACTTCCCAAAACGCCCGAATTTACTACGCCCAAAATTAACGCTACACCTTTCTAACCTACACCAATCGATTTACCACATCATTTTAGCCTACCTTCTCTACATTTTAATTTGCTGGACTTGTGTCAGTTTCTCCAAATTCGCCTTCCCTGAACCAAGAATCGAAATTTTCAGTCGCAAATTTGAAAGTCCATTTGTAACTAAGTACTGGTAATTGGTAAAATTTTGTATTTACACATGTCCTACATTATATGTACATTATATATATACATTATATGTACATATAATGTCCCTATTATACATTCTGTCTCAGATTAATCTATAACAAACGAAAAACGTAATATAAAAGAAGAACTTAGTATTAAAGTACTGACTATCCACGCACTCTAAACCTTGATTTGTTAACCCCTTGAAGCTCTGACGCGTTTTAGCAGATTATTTTGGCTATTATTAGACGATGTTATGCAGCTTAGGAAGGATCTGTGGGTATTGAAAGGGTAAAGGCTATCTCAATCAACCCTCTGACTTCCATATACCTTTCCTAATCTGAATAAAATCGTCTAATAATTACCAGAAAACAAAAGAAATGCGTCTTGGATCTTGAAAGGGTTAAGTTAATGTGTGTGATTATCTATTCATCAACTCTGCGTAAGTTAGGAGGGTTTAGATAGTCTTTTACCTCAATAATTCCAACAGATCCAAGGTTCCTAAGCTGTATAAAATCGTCTCTTGACAGCCAGAAAAACTGTTAAACTGCGTCATAATCTTCAAAGGGTTAAATTTAGCCTTATACCAAGGGATCAATAACTTACCTTGGGTTAGTTGTGGTAGTGGTGGTCGTAGTGGTGGAGATCGTACTGGTGGTAGTTGTGGTCGAGATGTTCTGCTGGTTGTTGTGGTATTGGTGGTTGTTGAGGTAGTGGTGGTGGTTGTTGTGGTAGTGGTGGTGGTTGTTGTGGTAGTGGTGGTGGTTGTTGTTGTGGTATTGGTGGTAGAGATCGTACAAGTGGTAGTGGTGGTGGTAGCAGGTGGTGGTGGTTGTTGTGGTAGTGGT
Organism: Lithodes maja; assembly: GCA_037953745.1. Classification (NCBI taxonomy): domain Eukaryota; kingdom Metazoa; phylum Arthropoda; class Malacostraca; order Decapoda; family Lithodidae; genus Lithodes; species Lithodes maja. The sequence goes on along the minus strand of JBAKBP010011174.1, from coordinate 54,863 downwards.
GGTGGTGGTTGTTGTGGTACTGGTGGTGGTAGCAGGTGGTTGTGGTATAGATGGCACTGGTACTAGTTTCGGTAGAGATGTTTATTTAATTTGATTTTTGTTTTCTCTTATCTGTAATTAATGGTGGTAGTCGTGGTGATGGTAGTCGCCGAGGTAGTAAAAGTAGTGGTTGTGGTAGCTGATATGGTGGTAGCCGTGGTAGTAGCTGTGGTGGTAGTAGTAGTGGTGGTGGTGGTAGACATAGTTGTGGTAGCCGTGGTGGAAATAGTAGTGGTGGTTATAGTGGTAACCATTTTCGTGGTGGTAGTAGTTGAGGTGATTATAGTGGTAGTGGCGGTAATTGTGGTAGCTGTAGTGGTTTTAATGGGGGTGGTAGCTGTGGCAGCCGTGGTAGTAGTAGTGATGGTAGTTGTGGTATCTGGTTGTAGTCGTGGTAGCTGTGGTTGTAGTCGTGGTAGCTGTGGTACCTGTGGTGGTTGTCGTAGTGTTGGTGATCTTCTTTCGGCTGTTTCTCTTAGGGGTCGCCACAGCAGATCACTCGCCTCCATCTCACTCTGTCCCCTGCTATCACACCATGTCCTCTCTCACTGCATCCATGATCCTCCTCTTTGGCTTTCCTCTTTTAGTTTTGCCTGGTAGCTCCATCCCAAGCATCCTTCTCCCAACATACTCCACATCCCTCCTCTGCACATGTCCAAACCACCTTCCGGCTCAATCTCGCCTCTCTCGCTTTGTCCCGTCGTACATGCGCTGTCCCTCTAATATACTCATTTCTAATTCTGTCCATCCTTGTCACTCCAAAAGAAAATCGCAGCATCTTCAACTCTGCAACCCCTCCAACTCTGCCTCCCGTCTTGTTTTCAATGCCACCGTCTCCATACCGTACAACATAGCTGGTCTCACTACCGTCTTGTATACTTTCGCTTTCACTTTTGCAGAAACCCTTCTATAGCAGATTACTCCAGCTGCCACTCTTCTCCACCCACTCCACTCGGCCTGCACCTTAGTGTTGGTGGTAGCCGTGGTGGTAGCTGTGTTAGCAGTAGTCGTGGTGGTAGTTGTGGTAGCGGTGTTGGCAGTAGTTGTGGTGGTAGTAATGGTAGCTGTGTTAGTAGCGGTGTTGGCAGTAGTCGTGGTGGTAGTTGTGGTAGCGGTGTTGGCAGTAGTTGTGGTGGTAGTTGTGGTAGCGGTGTTGGCAGTAGTTGTGGTGGTAGTAATGGTAGCTGTGTTAGTAGCGGTGTTGGCAGTAGTCGTGGTGGTAGTTGTGGTAGCGGTGTTGACAGTAGTTGTGGTAGTAGTAATGGTAGCTGTGGTGGTAGCAGTGTTGGTAGTAGTCGTAGTGGTGGTAACGTTGGCAGTTAAGCACCAAAACCACACATTCTGGAAGGAAGAATTAATAATAATTAGTAATATAGTCAGATTTCTAACAACGTAAACAGTCATTAAATATTTGATCATCATGTATCGTTGGTCAAGACTACACTGCGTACAATAGTGGGAATGAAAAGAATAAAATTAAAGTGTCCATATTAGTCTAACCATTTAAAGATTGACATGGTAAAAGAAAGAGTAAATAAAGTAAACAAAAGTAATACAGTAAAGAAATTAATAGAGAATAAATAGTTCCTAATAATCTAACCATTTCAAGTTATACTGATGGTAATAATAGACAGAAAGGTAAATCACCATCAGCATACTCAAATTATTGTATATACCTCTTCCATACCCTTGAATGTTTAACCCTTTGAAGATTAACACGCAGTTTGACCATTTATTTTGGCAATCAATAGACGATTTTATACAATTTTAGAAGTATCTGTGGGAATTTTTGTTTTTTATGTGAATGAGGGAGACAAAAGGCAGAACTGCCTGTAGCAAGTGCCTCCCCCATAGTTGAAAGAGTGTCAGGGCCAAAATAAAGGGATGTTCGGGCCAAAATGCCTAGACACACGGAGTTTCAAGCAATTTAAGTCATAGGAGAAGGGAAAGTGATTCTGGGAGATAGTTCCAGAGCTCAGCTGTTGAATAGAAGAAAGACAGAGTAACGTTTCACTCTTGGGTTGGAGAGTTGCACAGAGTAGGGGTGGGATTGTGTTGCAAGATGGGTGCGGGTACCATGTACCCCACGTAGAGGAGATGGTATACACTGGGAGAGCTCTGAGGGACACTGATTATTGTAGTAGCGATAGAATAGCGAGAGATGCAACATTGAGGCAAAGAGAGAGAGAGATTGCAGAGAGTTGGTGAGTGGACGGGAGTTAATGATACGAAAGGCTTTCCTTTCTACTTTGTCTAGGAGTGAGGTATGAGAGGACCCTCCCCACACATGTGAACAATACTCAATACAAGGACGCACTGTGCCCCTGTATAGAGCAAGAAGCTGTGCAGGGGTTAAGAAAAAAGGCTAAGGCATCTCAATTAACCCTCTGACTTAAATACACCCTTCCTAATGTGAATAAAATCGTCTAATAAAAGCTAGTAAACAGAACAGAAATGCGTCATCGTATCGTCTAAGTCCCAAGAGTTAAGGGGAGGCAGACCGTTTTTCTGGACCACCTCCCTAATGTTTAGCCCCATTAGTTTTGAGATTATAAGACGTTCGGCTCATTAGTTTGGCGATTTTAACACCTTTCACCCCATTTCGTTGTCAATTTTAAGACCTTACGTGCCATTTAGGTGTCGATTATTTCCTGGCGAGCGCTAGCGAGCCTGCAATTTTAAGAGGAATCGGCCTTCGGCCAGAACATTTTTCTACCGAAAAATGTACAAAGGGGGTGTTTTTCTAAGCTTGATGGAGGTCTAGGAAGGAAACTAAAAAAAATATATGAATAAATGAATTAATAGACCAAACAAACGCCCAGTCTCCCCTTTAAGAGTGTACGGTACATCAATACAGTGATAAAGTCTACGGTCCCTACACATACCGGTACCCCATCATTGTCGATGGTAATTACTATAGTTATGTCGCATTCCTAGCCAGTCAATATGGTGTGTAATTAGTTGTAATAGCAATGATGATTACTAGAACATTATTACAGTACTATCATTGCAATTAAATACAAAATTGTGTAATATATTACAGAAACATCATAATTATTTCCTTTTCAGTATCGAGGGGGGGAGGGTCAGTGATGGATATGGAGGGAGGGAGGGAGGGTGAGTGATGGATATAGAGGGAGGGTGAGAGATAGATGTAGAGGAAGGGAGGGAGAGTGAGGGATGGATGCAGGGGGAGGGATGGACGGAGGGTTAGGGACAGAGATGAATGCAGTGGGGAGGGAGGGAGGAAGGGGGTGAATGCAGTGGGGAGGGAGGAAGGAAGGGGTGAATGCAGTGGGGAGGGAGGAAGGGGGTGAATGCAGTGGGGAGGGAGGAAGGGGGGTAAATGCAGTGGGGAGGGAGGAAGGAAGGGGTGAATGCAGTGGGGAGGGAGGAAGGGGGTGAATGCAGTGGGGAGGGAGGAAGGGGGTGAATGCAGTGGGGAGGGAGGAAGGGGGTGAATGCAGTGGGGAGGGAGGAAGGGGGGTAAATGCAGTGGGGAGGGAGGAAGGAAGGGGTGAATGCAGTGGGGAGGAAGGGGGTGAATGTAGTGGGGAGGGAGGAAGAGGAGTGAATGCAGTGGGGAGGGAGGGAGGTCAGGGTCAGAAGCAATATCTATATATTTTTACTTTTGGTTTTGAAGCACCAAATAGTTTGTAAATACTTCACAGCAACACCCCGTATACTATTGCATTTTGACCATGGATGTCTTTGTGTGTGGTGTGGGGGAGGAGTCGGTTGCTAGGGCCATGTGAGGGTTGCTATGGACGCGTGGGTTGCTAGGGACATGTTGGTTGGTTGCTAGGACTGTGTGGTAGACCTGCGCGCTGTGTGGGGAGGAGCTTATGTGTTGGTCGCTTGCCACTGCTCCTGGTCCGAGATGTCCCCTATGCCGTGCTGTCCCCTTGCCTTGGGAGGAACAGTAGACCGACTGTTTCAAGGGGTGTCTGGAGGTCTACTGGCCTTGAATACGTTGTTAACCCTTTCAGTATCCGAGAACACTTTTACCTTATTATGGCTAACGTTAGACGACTGTATTCAGTTTTAGAAGGCCCTCAGGAAATCAGAGTTAAATTTCAATTATCTCTCTCGACTCCTACAATTCTTCCTAAATTAAATGAATTGATTGAAATAGATTGTACGTTCATATATTACATCCGTTGACCGTGGTTTGCATACAGTGAGGCCGGTGTGACTAGGGTGGGAGGCCGGGGTGACTAGGGCCGGTAAAACTAGGGGCCGGAGTGACATGAAATTGAAAACAATAAAATAAATAAAATCATTGGGTAGGCTATACCGAGTGATTTACCCTTCTATCCTTATATTGCCTTTACTTCGTCAATATTTAAGGGAGTAATGCTTGTTGTTGTTTTTGTTTTTTTAACTATACATTTCTATCTTTATTATTTGTTTTGTCCTCGCTAGACATCCATCAAGCTTAAAAAAACACACCCCAGACCCCATTCAAGCTAGACTTGTACATTTTTCGGTAGAAAAATATCCCGGCCGAAGGCTAGCTGGTTCCTTCTAAAATTACAGGCTCGCTCCTCGTTATCGCTTGCCAGGAAATAATCGATACCTAAATGGCACGAAAAGTCTTAAAATGTACAAAGAAATGGGGCGAAAGGTCTCAATATCACCAAACTAACGGAACGAACGTCTTAAAATCTCAAAACTAATATGCTCAACATGAGGGAGAAGGGGGTCCAGAAAAAGCGATTACCTCCCCTTTAATTATGTTTGGATGTTATTCTAAAGGTGCCGCCGCCCGTGAGAAGTATGAACAATATCTACATGGTTTTGAACAAAGCCTGATAATTATCG
>JBAKBP010011174.1:0-47500 GCA_037953745.1 Lithodes maja | reverse complement strand
AATTGGTAGGGAGTGGGGGGTAGAGAGGGTGGAAGGGTGAGGGAGAACAGGAGGGGGGGGGGAGGGGGGGCATGGGGAGGGAGGGGGGCATGGGGAGAGGAGAGAGGGGGGGTCAGAAGACCGAGGTTGAGAAGAAGAGAGGAGGAACAGAGACGAAAGAGGATTGGAGAGGACGGGGAGGAAAGGAGAGGAATGAGGGAGGGAGGGAGGGGGGCGAGCAGGGATGGGAATTGTCAAGAAAGGGGGAGGGGGGAGCGGATGAGGGAGGGGGGTGGGGGGTAACAGCGATGTCACCTCGTTTGCTAGTTTGTACCTTAAATTATGAGTTAATGACCCCCTCTATATTCACACACCTCACGGACACAATGTACACACACCGAATAGTTTGTTATTATCTAAATGTCCTGGAGGTCAACAATATTCGCGTAATTACCAGTTGATAGAATATATGCAGACGTGACGACAGGCAGGAACCGGCTCAAATAGTGTTAAGTCCACAGTTTTCTTACATTACTCTTATAAAGTACATGTATGACCACATGTACATTAATAGAACATCAATAAATACGTCATATATACACGAAAAATCCCCATACACACCTTATATACGGTGAAATTCGAAGAGCCATGGGTGATACGTCCTACTGCTACCAGTCGATTCTCGGCACTGAATAATGACGTCACATTCAATTTCTGCCTTCCCCACAATCCACGAGTCCTGTTCGAATTTTATTATAGTTAATTAATCAACTTCCGCATTACCTTCAGGATTAGGACGTTCTCAGCACATAGTCTGTTTTATCTTAGGTATTTGGAAGTTGTTGATAACTGCATATAGGACTTGTGATGCAGGGATATTTATTTTTTAAACTGAAACTCTGGCATCGATATCAATCCTCCGTAAAACAGATGACGAGAAACTTCCGCGAGAGTCAACAAATATTTAATCATTTAATGTACAGTTGCCCACATGGATTTTGTACACACTTCGTGATTTTATGAATGGAAGGAAACTTAGTATGATTTAATTAGCAGTGTATTATCTTGTGCAGTACTTCATTAATTCCTTCAGTATTTGAGAACGCATGCATATATTTGTATTCTGGCAACTATTAGACGATTTTATGCAGCTTAGGAAGAACGTCTACCCATTAAGAAGCTACATATTATCTCAATTAATCCTTATGGCTACCATACGTCCTTCCTAAGCTTCGTCAATCGTCTAAATGTAGCTGGAATCCAGTACAAAAGACGTCACCGGTACCGAAGGGGTTAATTCCTTCAGTATTTGAAATCGCATTTATCTTTATTCTTGAACTTGACGATTTTGGTCAGTGTAGGAAAATATTGTGGGAGTCAGAAGGTTAATGGAGATCAGTTTTACTTTGATACTATACCGTACAGCTTTTATAAATCGCATACAATTGTCTACTAGTAGCCAGAATATATCTAAGAAATGCGTCCTGATACTGAGAGGGTTAATATGATCAGTTAATGGGTTTATAGCAAATTATTCTGGTAATTTAACCCTCTGAAGATTATGTGACGCATGCCGAGTATGAGCATGCTGTACAGAACGCTCAGTCAGACCCCACTCTCGCTAGGATCGTCAGGGCAGGAACTTTGGCTGTAGTCCGTGTAGAGTTTCCTAACTCAGTTTATGTGAGCCGTTGTACTATAAGTATTATAATTATGTATTTTGTTTTCTTCTAAGTCAACGAGTTCTATTTTATATCATTAGATATAAGTATTGTGTGTGGGACTTATATATAATGAGGAGAAGAGAGAGAGTTATGTAACGACGGCCAGTGAGCGCGCCACGAGGTAGGTAGGCCTCCCTCCCTCCTCCCTCCTCCCTCCTCCCTCCTCAAGCGCGTGGGAAATCCTTTGTCGATCCCAGATTGAGAGAGAATATGACGTAATGATTGTCAGTGGGCGGTCCTTAGTAGTTTGCGATATGCCGCTAGAGGGCCGAGTATAAAAAGGAGAGGTCCTCGCCACAATTCTTTAGAACTCATCAGGCAGAGCGACTTCTCATATCCCTTGCAACTATCCATATTCTTCCGACTGATGTGAACTTTCTCTACTCTCTGAACAGCCTATCTTCTTCTCTTCTCGTCCCTTTTTAACCCATGATCCCTTTGGTGCAGATTTAGTCAGCCAAAGTATTATCGCTTGAGTTCTCACGAGATATATGCCTATTAGATAGCCTATTTTGGAAGGGATAACTAGAATAGGATTGATTGATGTTTGTTGCACTCGTATATGCATTTCCCTGTGTACGATTATCCATGTTCCTGTTTTCTGCTGGTTTAGGTAATGCTAGACTGGGATAAGGTTTCGGGAGTTGTGATTTCCTATGAGTACTAGGTTTTGGTTGAACCGGTACAATTGCAACGGAGACGTGGGAAGCCTAGGTGGTCTTTCTGACTGTGTACCTTGAGAGTTTAGCACTGTGTTGCGAGTGAGGGCTTTTGCCTCTGCCACCCAACACTGTGCTATCTCGTTTGCTTGACTTTGAGAGGATCGCCAGGAGAGAACCAGATACTAGTGATCTGGATCTCTCAAGAGAGCATCCCGTCAATTAACGTAATTTGGCCGCACAGTCTTAAGGACCTCGCTAGGCTACGAGCCGCTTGCTCAGCCATTGTTTCCTAACCTTAGATATCCCAGCTAGACTTTGCTCGACCAGCAGATACAGCATAGTATTGAAGCTTCTCCTTATGTATGTTATTGTTTATGCACTATTGATTTCATGTGTGGCACGCTTAGCTACTTTAGAGATTAGTGGCCCACGAGCACAATCCTAGTAGGCTATTGTCAGTGCATTGTCGGAGTACTTCTTCTTAATGTTTGCCATTTACTATTGTCTATTCTTATAATTCTTCTTATGTCAATTTAAAGCCTTTAATATTAGTTAATTGCCAGTGTGTTACTTATTGAATTGCTGTTCAAAATCCGATACTTACTTCTTACGAGTATTCGAGAAGCATCTAACTTTATCAGAAGATTCCTTGCTTGATGCTCGAGGACTATTGTTTAACGTAACGTAATAGTGCCGATCCGAAGTAGAGGGTGGAGGACTTCTTAAGTTCTTAGTCAAGGGTGGATTACTTCGGCTTCGGCCAACACTATTCTTTAGTGTTGTAGTACTTTCTTCTTTGTTTGATTGTTGACCAGACTAGATAACTCCCGTCTTGTTATTAGTCTGTTGTGTGAAACGCTAGTACCGAGTTCTTGTATACCCCGTTATAGCAGATAGAACTCTGGAGGGTAGTGGCGTTTTTTGTTCGGCTGGCAGTACTCTGGGGTTGGGATCGTGTGTTTCCGTTGTGGCAGCGAGCCATACTCGAGTCCTGTGTAAGAGCCCTAGTGTACCCGAGTGCCCGGTCGTAACAAATGGCGACCTTGCTTAGGATTTTGTGAACAGTATAATTTTTTGCAGAGTTGTACAACATTTGTTTGTTCGTACTTTAGCGTACATATTGAAGAATATTTTTTTTTGTAAGGCAATTAGGAGAGCATTTAAGAGACTCCAGTTAATTTAGTAATTAGTGCTTACATAAGGGAGTTTAACACTTTTGTCTCGAGAATTTTTTGTGAACTTCAGTATGTCGTGCCCTAGTACTGACGAGGAGCGAGAGATGCCATTTGAGGAGGTGCCGTTAGTAACTAGTGAGGAGGATGCTAGACTTTTTGTGAGTAAGCAGTACCATGTGACGGAGGGGAGGCTGACTGGGGTGGATATTTATGGCTTGCACCTGATAGCCAAGGTTTTGGGCAGATCCAGTGTAGTAGGGATGTCCAAGGGGGAGCTGATTTCCTGGGTGTTGCGTGGGCGACATGGGGTTTCGGAGGAGAGGGCGTTTGGGGGGGTTCCTCCCCAGATCCCCTCTCACTCGACTCCCACAGTGCCGTCCACTCAGTTGCCGGAGGTTAGCACTCTCCCACAGAGGGATGAGAATTGGAAGATTGGAGTGCCCTCGGGCGGTGCGTATGGTGGTTCCCCAGTTCTTGCCCCCCCTCCTTCAGTAGTGGCAGCTCCCTCTTCCTGCCTGTCTCCAGATATGATATTTAGACTTGAGCTTGCTAAAATTGAGTCTAGGAAGCAGGAGAAGGAGATTGAGGCTGAGACCAGAAGGCAGGAGAATGAGACCAGAAGGCAGGAGAATGAGACTAGGAAGCAGGAGAATGAGACTAGGAAGCAGGAGAAGGAGATTGAGGCTGAGGTTAGGAGGCACGAGGCTGAGCTTAGGTACGACTCAGAGAAATATTGTGCTCAAATAGATTTAGATAAGACTCGTGCAGAGTCGACAGGGACTCGGATGGGCCGTGAGGGCCAAGTAAGAGAACAGTCCTTGTCCCACTTAGTCAAATTGGTGCCGGCATTTAGTGAAACTGAAGTCACAGAATTTTTTAATCGTTTTGAGAAGAAGTGTAGGGAGCATAATTGGCCTGAAGAGAAGTGGGCAGCTCTAGTCTCCTCAAGACTTACGGGTAAGGGTCTGAAGGCTTATGATGCACTACCTTTAGAGTCTTGCATTGACTACCCAGAATTGAAGAGAGCTGTCCTACGGGCATACGAGTTGCAACCAGAAACATATCGATTGAAGTTTCGGGGTGTTACAAAGACTAGGGAGGCGACCTTTCTTGAACATGCCCGGGACTTAAAAGATGCACTTACAAACTGGACACGTTCTGAGAAAGCTGAGACGGCCGAACAGTTGACTGAGCTGTTTCTGCTCGAGCAGTTTTATAAGTGTACAGGTGCAGAAATGACTTTAACTATTAAAGAAAAGAATCCAAAAACTCTACAGGAGGCAGCTGAGATGGCTGACCTCCGGCTATCATTAATTCGTGGGTGCGGGTCTGCCCAGCGTAGTGAGGCAGGTAACAAGGGGCGTGACGCCCCACCCCCCCGAGTTAGTAATATATCTTATGCAAACAAGTACAAGAGTTACGATACCAAGACTGACCACAAGACTAGCACCGTCCCATTTAAGAAGGGGCCGGGCCCTTCCCAGTACCAAGGGAAGCCCAAAGGGGAGTTAGAGTGTTATCAATGTCATAAAAAGGGGCACTTTGCAAGAGTCTGTCCTAGCAAACCACCTACAGCAGCTGTGTCTTTGGCCTGCAACATTGGTGTGTCTCTGAAGTCTTCTGAGTTTGCCCGGGGCAGTTCGTCAGAGGCTGAGGCACAGCCAGTGCAGAAGCACCTGGGAGGCTCGAACCCTGCTCAGGATGTTTTTTGCGACCATAGAGGACGGGGTTGCGTGATGTGGGCGGGGCGCAAGCATGGAGTAGAGGTCTTGCGTGATACAGGTGCTTCCCAGACTTTGATGAAAAACTTGACTGGCTACCCTATAAATGCGGCTCGGTTGGTAGTGGTGCAGGGTATTAATGCAACTCGGTCATACCCGCTGGTGCGGTTGGAGTTGGAGGTGGATGGTGTGGCACGTGAATTGGATGTTGGGATTGTGGAGAAACTGCCAGTGGAGGGCGTCGACCTTCTTCTCGGCAACGACTTTGCAATGCCCGCTTCTGAGGTTCTACCCTTAGTCGTTGCCGAGAGGCCGGCCGACGTGAGTAGGGAAGAGCGAGAGTGGGTCGAGCGGTGCCAGGCACAACCCATGGCGTGTGCTGTCACCCGAGCTCGGGCAGCTAAAGTGTCACAGCCTAGTCCTCCGTCTTCAGACCAGCAGAGGAACGATCAACAGGAGGAGGCTAAAGCTGGAGTTGGTTTTAAGAGTTTTGACTCGGCGGCTCTCCTGGGTGATTCAGTATTAGCACCATTACTTAGTTCTGGAGTAGCCCCTGGGCCTGTCATCGAGAGTGACGAGGCTGGGCATGACGAGTCTCCACGACAGCAACGTTATGAACATCGAGAGAGACAGAGGGAGCAGCCCAGTATCGGGGAGGGTCATGCATTGCTCCGGGAGCAGTTAGATCGCTTGGCACCCTCAGATATACGTCGGTTGCAGCTGGAGGACCCTGAGCTCCAAACGTGTGCTAATGGAGCTGTGGAGCTCGACGAGGACGGTGATGCACAGCCGGGAGATTTTTTTTATTTAGATGGCATCCTCTATCGGCGTTTTCAAGACCCTAACCGTAGCTGGAAAAAGGGGTCCGGAGTAGTGGACCAGTTGGTGGTGCCGCGGGAGTGCAGGGATAGCCTACTGAGTTTGGTGCATGACACACCGCTGGCAGGACATTTGGGGGTAAGAAAAACGGTGGCGGCTTTGGGGAAGTTGTTTTGGTGGCCGGGGATGAAGTCTCATGTGCAGTCATGGATAAACTCATGTGATATTTGTCAACGGGTCGGGAAACCAAACCAAGTTATTCCTAAAGCTCCGTTGCACCCTATTCCTGTAATTGGGCCACCTTTTAGTAAGATTGTTGTTGACATGGTTGGTCCACTCCCTCCCACAAAGGCTGGTAATAAATTTTTGTTAACCATCATGGATGTTGCCACTAGATACCCCGATGCATACCCCATGAAAAACGGCATGGCTAAGACGGTAGTCAGTAACTTGTTGTGGTACTTTTCAAGGTACGGGTACCCGGAGGAGATTCAGTCTGACCAGGGGTCCAATTTCACCTCCAATCTCTTTAAGCAAACAATGCAACAGCATGGGATACGGGCGGTGGTATCGTCAGCGTATCACCCTGAGAGCCAAGGGGTGCTTGAGCGGTGGCATGCCACCCTTAAAAGCATGCTCAGGAGTTATTGTGCTGACAACGGAAGAGATTGGGATCTTGGATTGCCGTATGTACTGTTTGCTGCTCGGGAAGTGCCTGGTGAGAGCCTGGGATTTAGTCCAAACGAGCTGATTTTTGGACACCGCGTCAGGGGCCCCCTTAATATGCTGCGGGAAATTTGGGAAGGAACTGTGCAGCCTTGTTCCTTGTTAAAGTATGTGTTTGAAAGCCGTGAGCGCATGCTTAAGAGTCTGGAGATGGCAGGTCGGAATTTAACAGGATCACAAGCTTTAATGAAGGACAGGTATGATCGCAAAGTGAAGCTCCGGAAGTTCATTGTAGGACAAGAGGTATTAATTTTGTTGCCTTTGGTTGGTAACCCCTTGTCTGCGAAGTATACTGGACCCTATAAAATTGTGGAGAAAATTTCGGACCTAGATTACCTTGTTGCCACTCCAGACCGGAGGAAAAAGAACCAGTTATGTCACGTGAACCTGATAAAAGAGTATGTGAGGCGCCCCTCTGAGCCTCTCACTGTCCCTGTGTTGGCTTGTTGCGGCCGTGGTGGAGAAGGAGAGGGGGACAGTCAAGCTTCAGAGGAGGATAGCTGGGATCACCATGTTTCAGCGGATCAGTGGGCGGGGAACTCGAGCCTAAGGGCTGACGAGGCTATAGCTCATTTGCCTGAGCCGCAGTTTGAAGCTATCCGTCAGTTGCTCGGTTCATACCCCACTGTATTTGCTGAACACCCAGGCCTCACTACTCAGGCTATGCATGATGTTGACGTGGGGGACCATCTACCCTTTAAGTCAATCCCGTACCGTGTGCCCCCCATAAAACTACCCGCTCTGAGGGATGAGTTGGAGTATATGCTCGGTAGAGGGTTGATAGAGAAAGGCACCGTTAAATGGACTTCCCCCGTAACACTGCAGCCTAAGCCAGATGGCAAGGTACGCTTCTGTATTGATTTCCGTAGGCTAAACGGTTTGACTCCAACTAACCCATATCCTCTTCCTCGGGTTGATGATAGTGTTGATAAAATTGGTAATGCTCGGTTTTTGTCTAAAGTAGATTTAGTAAAAGGTTACTGGCAAGTACCTTTGTCCGAGCGTGCTAAAGAGGTATGTGGTTTTGTGGTGGACGGGAGTACTTACCGGTGTAATGTTATGCCCTACGGACTTAAGAATGCACCAGCAACGTTTCAGAACCTGATGAATGAAATTGTCAAGGACATTCCAAATTGCACCGTATACTTGGACGATGTAATCATTTATGATGACGACTTTGAGAGCCATTGTGAGCACCTGGAGACCTTGTTCCGGAAACTTAGTGAAGCAGGTCTGGTAGTAAATTTGGCAAAGTGTGACTTCGTAAAAGCCACTGTGCAGTACCTTGGGTTTGTAGTGGGAAGGGGACAGGTGTGCCCTCCTCAGAACAAGGTACAGGCTATCAATAAATTTCCGCACCCAACCACCAAGAAGCAGATTATGAGATTCTTGGGTATGATAGGCTACTACAGACGCTTTATAAAAGGTTACTCCACGGTGTTGGCACCTCTCACAGATTTGTTATCTAAAGACAAAAAGTTTTTGTGGGCGCCTGAGTGTGAAAAGGCTTTTAATTTGGTGAAGCATTTGCTGTGTACTCACCCGATACTCAGGGCCCCAGACTTTAACAGGCCTTTTCAGCTGGCAACAGATGCTAGTGGTGTAGGGGCTGGTGCCGTCTTGCTACAGACAGACAATGAAGGTGTGGAACACCCAGTAAGTTTCTTTTCTAAGAAGTTCAATGCTGCACAAAAGAACTATTCTACAATAGAAAAGGAATTACTGGCGATTGTGCTGTCGCTCAGGCACTTCGAGGTGTATGTTCCAGCCTATGGCCCAGTCGTGGTTATCTACACTGATCATCACCCTTTGAGATTCCTAAATCAATTTCACAATCGCAATATGAGACTGACCAGGTGGTCTTTGATGTTGCAGGAGTATAACCTGGACATCCGTCATATTGCGGGATGTGACAATGTGATCGCGGATTGTTTATCGAGGGTAGATGATCAGTCGTAGGCTATCACAGGTGTATGATCCCGGAGAGATTGACACACGGGTAGCCTCCTGCTTTAGTTTGAGTAGTATTTTGCGCTTGGTGCTTGTTGGCTCGCGGTTGTAGCCCAGCGTATTGGGTCGTAAAGCAGGAGTTGAGCGTTTGGTATAGAAGAAAAAATAGGCTGCCCTTATAGTGCAGCCGGAAAAAACATATTAAAATATAAAAATCATAAAAAAACTCTTTCTTTTGTTATAGATAATTGTATAAGTTTGTCATAGCCTATAGAGTTTGAGTAGTCCACGAACTATCAAACGGCTGAGCTGCTGTAAGCTCGCTCTGGGAGCATGATATTATGTCTTTTGCTATTGTTGGGAGGAGTTATGAAATGTGAATTTTTTTTTTATAAGATGTGTTTTAGTGATAAACTCAGCGTTGTTTTAGTGCCATGCGGTCGCTGGGTGTGAGGGGTTTGATGAGGTTCTGCGTGTCAGATTTTAGCTCAGGGTTGAGCAAGTAAAATCTTGGGGGAGGTGTGACGCATGCCGAGTATGAGCATGCTGTACAGAACGCTCAGTCAGACCCCACTCTCGCTAGGATCGTCAGGGCAGGAACTTTGGCTGTAGTCCGTGTAGAGTTTCCTAACTCAGTTTATGTGAGCCGTTGTACTATAAGTATTATAATTATGTATTTTGTTTTCTTCTAAGTCAACGAGTTCTATTTTATATCATTAGATATAAGTATTGTGTGTGGGACTTATATATAATGAGGAGAAGAGAGAGAGTTATGTAACGACGGCCAGTGAGCGCGCCACGAGGTAGGTAGGCCTCCCTCCCTCCTCCCTCCTCCCTCCTCCCTCCTCAAGCGCGTGGGAAATCCTTTGTCGATCCCAGATTGAGAGAGAATATGACGTAATGATTGTCAGTGGGCGGTCCTTAGTAGTTTGCGATATGCCGCTAGAGGGCCGAGTATAAAAAGGAGAGGTCCTCGCCACAATTCTTTAGAACTCATCAGGCAGAGCGACTTCTCATATCCCTTGCAACTATCCATATTCTTCCGACTGATGTGAACTTTCTCTACTCTCTGAACAGCCTATCTTCTTCTCTTCTCGTCCCTTTTTAACCCATGATCCCTTTGGTGCAGATTTAGTCAGCCAAAGTATTATCGCTTGAGTTCTCACGAGATATATGCCTATTAGATAGCCTATTTTGGAAGGGATAACTAGAATAGGATTGATTGATGTTTGTTGCACTCGTATATGCATTTCCCTGTGTACGATTATCCATGTTCCTGTTTTCTGCTGGTTTAGGTAATGCTAGACTGGGATAAGGTTTCGGGAGTTGTGATTTCCTATGAGTACTAGGTTTTGGTTGAACCGGTACAATTGCAACGGAGACGTGGGAAGCCTAGGTGGTCTTTCTGACTGTGTACCTTGAGAGTTTAGCACTGTGTTGCGAGTGAGGGCTTTTGCCTCTGCCACCCAACACTGTGCTATCTCGTTTGCTTGACTTTGAGAGGATCGCCAGGAGAGAACCAGATACTAGTGATCTGGATCTCTCAAGAGAGCATCCCGTCAATTAACGTAATTTGGCCGCACAGTCTTAAGGACCTCGCTAGGCTACGAGCCGCTTGCTCAGCCATTGTTTCCTAACCTTAGATATCCCAGCTAGACTTTGCTCGACCAGCAGATACAGCATAGTATTGAAGCTTCTCCTTATGTATGTTATTGTTTATGCACTATTGATTTCATGTGTGGCACGCTTAGCTACTTTAGAGATTAGTGGCCCACGAGCACAATCCTAGTAGGCTATTGTCAGTGCATTGTCGGAGTACTTCTTCTTAATGTTTGCCATTTACTATTGTCTATTCTTATAATTCTTCTTATGTCAATTTAAAGCCTTTAATATTAGTTAATTGCCAGTGTGTTACTTATTGAATTGCTGTTCAAAATCCGATACTTACTTCTTACGAGTATTCGAGAAGCATCTAACTTTATCAGAAGATTCCTTGCTTGATGCTCGAGGACTATTGTTTAACGTAACGTAATAGTGCCGATCCGAAGTAGAGGGTGGAGGACTTCTTAAGTTCTTAGTCAAGGGTGGATTACTTCGGCTTCGGCCAACACTATTCTTTAGTGTTGTAGTACTTTCTTCTTTGTTTGATTGTTGACCAGACTAGATAACTCCCGTCTTGTTATTAGTCTGTTGTGTGAAACGCTAGTACCGAGTTCTTGTATACCCCGTTATAGCAGATAGAACTCTGGAGGGTAGTGGCGTTTTTTGTTCGGCTGGCAGTACTCTGGGGTTGGGATCGTGTGTTTCCGTTGTGGCAGCGAGCCATACTCGAGTCCTGTGTAAGAGCCCTAGTGTACCCGAGTGCCCGGTCGTAACAATGACTATTACTAATATATATATAATAACATAATAAACTCTCAAAACTTCGGACCAGATAATGTTAAAAGTCCACACACCCACCAAACACAATCAATTAAACAAAATGAAACTAAACACAAACACACACACAGACAGACAACTTAAGACACGCACACAATCAAACAAACACACAATCAAACAAACACACAATCAAACAAACACACAATCAAACAAACACACACAATCAAACAAACACACACAATCAAACAAACACACAATCAAACAAACACACACAATCAAACAAACACACAATCAAACAAACACACAATCAAACAAACACACACAATCAAACAAACACACACAATCAAACAAACACACAATCAAACAAACACACAATCAAACAAACACACAATCAAACAAACACACAATCAAACAAACACACACAATCAAACAAACACACACAATCAAACAAACACACACAATCAAACAAACACACAATCAAACAAACACACACAATCAAACAAACACAATCAAACAAACACACAATCAAACAAACACACAATCAAACAAACACACAATCAAACAAACACATAATCAAACACACACAGTCAAACAAACACACACAATCAAACAAACACACACAATCAAACACACACACACAATCAAACACACACACACGCAATCAAACAAACACACACAGTCAAACACACACACACAATCAAACACACACACACGCAATCAAACAAACACACACAATCAAACAAACACACAATCAAACAAACACACACAATCAAACACACACACACACACAATCAAACACACACACACACACAATCAAACACACACACACACACAATCAAACAAACACACAATCAAACAAACACACAATCAAACAAACACACACACACACAGTCAAACAAACACACACAATCAAACAAACACACACAATCAAACAAACACACAATCAAACACACACACACGCAATCAAACAAACACACACAGTCAAACAAACACACACAATCAAACAAACAAACACACAATCAAACAAACACAATCAAACAAACAAACAAACACACACAATCAAACAAACACACACAATACAAACAAACAAACAAACAAACACAATCAAACAATCACACTCACACAATCAAACAAACACAATCAAACAATCACACTCACACAATCAAACAAACACAATCAAACACACATACAATCAAACAAACAAACACAAACAAACAAACACACAATCAAACAAACACAATTAAACAAACAAACACACACAATCAAACAAACACACACAATACAAACAAACACAAACAAACAAACAAACACAATCAAACAATCACACTCACACAATCAAACAAACACAATCAAACACACACATACAATCAAACAAACAAACACAAACAAACAAACACACAATCAAACAAACACAATCAATCAAACAAACAAACAAACACAATCAAACAATCACACTCACACAATCAAACAAACACAATCAAACACACACATACAATCAAACAAACAAACACAATCAAACAATCAAACACACACACAATCAAACAAACAAACAAAACACACATACACAAACATACACACACAAACACACACACACACAATCAAACAAACAGACATTCTGAGGACTTCCAATAAGTTGATATTGAAAACAACTGATAGCGGGAAACCCAGAAATGGTGTTGTTGTTGTTGTTGTTGTTGCTGTTGTTGTTTCACTGGGTCACCTCTACCCCGATGGTCAAGGTCAAGAGGGTACGTATAGGGTTTACTACAGGACGATGGGAATTCCCCTCAGACTATCTATCTATATATCTATCTATCTATATTTATGTCTGTCTATCTAGCAATCAACCAACCCATCTCTCTCTCTCTATCTATCTATCTGTCTGTCTATCTATCTATCTATCTATCAATCAATCGCTCTCTCTCTCTCTCTATCTGTCTGTCTGTCTGTCTGTCTGTCTATCCATCCATCCATCTAGCTATCTATCTATCTATCTATCTGTCTGTCTGTCTGTCTATCCATCCATCCATCTAGCTAGCTATCTATCTATCTATCTATCTATCTATCTATCTATCTATCTATCTATCTATCTGTCTGTCTGTCTGTCTGTCTGTCTGTCTGTCTGTCTGTCTCTCTCTCTCTCTCTCTCTCTCTCTCTCTCTCTCTCTCTCTCTCTCTCTCTCTCTCTCTCTCTCTCTCTCTCTCTCTATCTATCTATCTATCTATCTATCTATCTATCTATCTATCTATCTATCTATCTGTCTGTCTGTCTGTCTGTCTGTCTGTCTGTCTGTCTGTCTGTCTGTCTGTCTGTCTGTCTGTCTATCTATCTATCTATCTATCTATCTATCTATCTATCTATCTATCTATCTATCTATCTATCTGGCTGGCTGGCTGGCTGGCTGGCTGGCTGGCTGGCTGGCTGGCTGGCTGTCCGTCCGTCCGTCCGTCCGTCCGTCCGTCCGTCCATCCCCTAGGTGTAATTTAGTGAGCTCAGGGGGTAGTGCTTGTTTTTTGGTCCATTTATTTTTTTATTTATTTAATTTGAGTTTCCTCGTTAGACCTCCATCAAGTTTAAAGAAAACGCCCCCTAGACCCCCTTTCAAGATAAATTTGTACATTCTTTGGTAGAAAATTATAAAATTAAAGGTTCGCTATCGCTCGCCAGGAGAAAATCAACACCAAAATGCCACGAAAGGCCTTAATATTGAAAACAAAATGGGGCTAAAGGTCCTAAAATTGACAAACTAATCGAACGGACGTCTTAAAATCTGAAAACTAATGGGGCTAAACAAAGGAAGAGGGGGAACCAGAAAAACGACCCATCTCCCCCTAAGTGTGTGCATATGTTTCCTATATCTAAGCGCTGTGTATGTACAGTCGCGCTAATAAGTCATGGCTCGGCACCAAGTATGTTTTGATCAATAATTAGTATCAGCAATATCTAAGCTACATTTCTTCATATCGAGTGAAATATACAAACATGTTCCTACACTTACCCCCCCTATTCAACATCTGACGGACATTAATACAGCACAGAGCAAGCCAAAGGTATGACAGCTGGGACGTGACTTATTAGCGCTACACTTACCCACCCTATTCAACATCTGACAGACATTAATACACCACAGAGCAAGCCAAACGTAATGACAGCTGGGACGTGACTTATTAGCGCTACACTTACCCACCCTATTCAACATCTGACAGACATTAATACAGCACAGAGCAAGCCAAACGTATGACAGCTGGGACGTGACTTATTAGCGCTACACTTACCCACCCTATTCAACATCTGACAGACATTAATACAGCACAGAGCAAGCCAAAGGTAATGACAGCTGGGACGTGACTTATTAGCGCTACACTTACCCACCCTATTCAACATCTGACAGACATTAATACAGCACAGAGCAAGCCAAACATAATGACAGCTGGGACGTGACTTATTAGCGCTACACTTACCCACCCTATTCAACATCTGACAGACATTAATACAGCACAGAGCAAGCCAAACGTAATGACAGCTGGGACGTGACTTATTAGCGCTACACTTACCCACCCTATTCAACATCTGACAGACATTAATACAGCAGAGAGCAAGCCAAACGTATGACAGCTGGGACATGACTTATTAGCGCGACCGTAAAGTTGGCCACATAAATTCGTACCTAATGCACGATTTTATTTATGGTAGTACAGTCGCACTAATAAGTCATGTCTCAGCTGTCATTACGTTTGGCTTGTTCTGTGCTGTATTAATGTCTGTCAGATGTTGAATAGGGTGGGTAAGTGTAGGAACATGTTTGTATATTTCACTCGATATGAAGAAATGAAGCTTTAATATTGCATATACCAATTATTGATAAAAACAAACTTGGTGCAGAGACATCACTTATTAGCGCGATTGTAAAAGTAGAATTATTAACTATACTCCGTTCATTCTAGGTTGGGCAGAAATCGTAACGCCTAACCTCTCTTAACTTAAAAAGGGCTGGAGCGAATGAGCTGTCAATTTATACACACAGGTCAGGTGAAGGTATTGAGGATAAGCCTTTACAACGGCACCTCATATCTACATTCTACTTTTCCTATTTTTCTGAAGCGTGTAGAGAGGGAAGAAGGGGTGTTGGAGAGATAGGAAGCTGTTGGAGTGGCTTTGTTATGTGTGTTATTAGTCTGTAAACGTCGTCGAGGTGTCCCCTGACTGGGTGCAAGCATGTGAAACATGCTAGGACGTACTACAACACCCACTAAATGTCCGCCTGGGCCATTCCTTGGTCAAGTCTTCCTATTTGGTAGAAATATTTGCTCGATTACCCTAGCCCTTTCTGAGTTATGAGAGGTTAGGGGTTACGATGTCTGCCCAACCTAGAATGAACAGACTATAACAAGAATGACTTGTAATGATTTTAATGTAAAACAAACCAAAACTTGGACGAACACAGTAAAAAGAATAAAAACACTTATCAAAATCGCCATGTGGAAACAATGCTTAAGCAAAAAATAATTTTACCATTAATCATTCATATGAATTACGGTAACTAATGCATAACTAAGAACACTTCTAATACAACTATACTATGTTAACTTCCACACATAAAATTGTGGAGTGTCTACAAATGCATGCGGGACAACTTCAGGTGTAGGCTACCGTACGCATTTTTCGTATAAGTTACCCCAATAATAAGAATAGAAGCACAGTTTTCTTTGATTTCGTATCGTTTTCTTCTGATTATCAATGAGGCAGTAACTATGATATAAGGGGTAAATTTTGAGACTAGCCCCTTGAAGATTATCCCACGCTTTGACAGTTTATTGTGGCTATCATATGAAGATTATATGTAGCTTAGGAAGGATCTATGGGAATTAGAAAGGTAAAGACTAACTCAATTAACCCTCTGACTTCCATATAGGCCTAAATTCATATTATCACTAACCCACCAATTAACTTACAAATACAGTATAGGCTACCTAATTTAATGAAATCAATTACATTTATGAATACATGTGGTACTTCTAGGATTCCAACCTAGGATACTCACACCCAAATTCACCGCACTAACCATTATGAGAAGGCCTACAGGAAAATTAACCCCTTCTGTACCGGCGACGTCTTTTTTATTGTATTCCAGCTACATTTAGATGATTCTATGAAGCTTGGGAAGGATATATGGTAGCTAAAAGGATTAATGGAGATAGTCTGTAGCCTTTTAACGAGTAGACGTCCTTCCTAAGCTGTACAAAATCGTCTAAAGGTTGCCATAATATAATGAAAAGTACATCACCGGTACAGAAGGTGTTACATGTTAATACGATAATACACCCTACAATGAGGGACTGGGTATTCGTGTGACACCCTACTCAATCAATCTTCCCTTCCTCCTATGACTTAGACTGTTTCACACGAATGCTTTTTCCCTCAACATTTATCCTCAACACTGGTCTGGCAGCTTAAGAGGTCAACATTTAGAATATTTCGGTTACCTAAATTCATCCACCGTGAGTCTAGTTTCCGATACCAGAGCAAAATATTCCAGAAATGTTGTCAGGAAAATGTTGACCATCGAATGTTGACTATAAAAGCTCTTGTGTGATACCGACTTTAGACTGTTTTAACCCTTGCAGCCCGGGTGTCATTTTAAAATGACACCAAAACAAAAGGGCCGGAACCCGGGTGTCATTTTAAAATCCTTGTGCTTGAAAGCGTGCTTCAAAATTTGCGCGGCCAATTTCGGCATGGTAGGAGCGACCGCAGCGCCACCAAGCCTCAACTACTAGTGTTATCAGTTCGTACGTGGCCGCCATAGCGAGTAATACTGAAAAAATGTTTTCCGAAGTGTCCGATTCGTTGCAACCTCCCGCGGGCCCCAGTGCTACCCCACTCGCAACTTCAACGCCTGTTCCAACCGAGAAGAGAGCTCAACAAAAGAAAGTTAAGCGTTTGTTGAGTGATAGCGCTATACAGCGACAACTTTTTGAAAGTGATGAAGAGAGCAGTGGCGAAAGCTTGGTGGACAAGGTACAATTTATAAGTGAAAGTGAAGACGATTTCGTGGGCTTTGGAGACGACGATAATGTTGATTTATTTGAGGGGGGAGACAGTAGTGATGATCCTGATGTGGAAGTGTTTCAGGAAGGTGCCATTGAGCTTCCCAGTGTGCTAGAACCTAGGCTTACCCCCTCGCCATCTTTGCTAGGTCAGCCTAGGCCTAGCCCTAGCCCTAGCCCAGGACCTTCCCCTTTGCCTGCCCGTACGCCCTTGAAAGTGGGCAAATATTTCTACAAACAATCATTGATCAAAAGTGCAGCTAAAAAAGCACGCAGGGCAGCCGCAGAAAAGCATAGGAAAGCTGAAGATAGCGATAATGACGCCGACCCTGGTCTAGCAACCACCCGCATTCCATTGTCCCGACGCCTTGACACGGGACGCCGCGTGGGTCACCCACAGCCCTCGCCTTCATCTCTCGTTCAGGATGACCAAAGGGCCTCTTCAAGTGGTATTGGTGATGTGCCACAGGCCTCAACACACCGCAGAGCATTATTTCCTGCTGAAAAGCCCTCGGCTCGCCGCAAAAGGAGCCCAACTCCCGAGGCCTCGGCTCCCATTCTTGAATCTCCCGCAGCCTCCCGCGCCCCACACCGCCGACGCTCGGTCACTTCTTCACCAGAATTGTCTCCTGAGGAGGATGCTGACGACCCCAACATTGCCCCAGATGACCTGACGTCGCCTGAGGAGGAAGAGGAACAGGAACAGGAACAGGAAGAGGAAGAGGATGTGCCGACAAATCGAGGGAGAGGGTGAGGTCGTGGACATGGTCAGCCTGCCGGCGCCGCTGCCCCTGGGCCTGGGCCTGGGCGTGGGCATGCAGGGCATCCGTCTGGGCGTCCGCCTGGCCAAGGGCGTGTGCCAGGGCGTCCAGGGCGTGTGCCTGCTGCAGCACGACCTCGAGCATCAGCATCCGACCTGTTTGTGTGGACAGATGGAGCTGATTTTGAGCCAGATTGTCCTGCCTTTGACGAGGTACAGATGGGTTCTGGGGTGTCACCAGCATATCCCTGTGGCCCAGATGCTACCCCCAGTGAACTTTTCTGTGGCTTCTATGACAATGAAGTCATGGAATACCTCGTCAAAGAGACAAATCACCACCATGCTATCTGTGCCAACTTTCTTGGGAGGAAGACCAGTGCCAAGATGGTGGCATGGAGAGCTCTCACTGTGGCAGAATAATATGTGTTCTTGGCACTCACAATGCTGATGACTTATATAAGGAAGCACGTTCTGGCTGACTACTGGATCACTGGCGACATCATAACGACTCCATCATTTGGCAAATACATGTCCAGGGACAGGTACTTCGACATCCTCTCCTATCTCCACCTGACAAACAACATGGCAGTCCACCTTCCCGACTCATTATGGAAGATCAGGAAGCTGTATGACATGATACGTCATCGGTTCACCACATACCTGATTCCTTTCCAGAAGATGTGCCTCGACGAGTCTCTGGTCCTGTTCCGTGGTAGGCTGCACTTCCGACAGTATATCCCGTCCAAGAGACACCGCTTCGGCATCAAGCTCTTCGTCCTCTGCGACTGCTTGACGGGGTATGTGCTGGACTTTATAGTCTACAGCAGCAAGGCTGGAGAAGTTGTGACTGACCATCTCATTGGTTTTGGTGGCGCTGTAGTGAAGAAGATGATGGAGAGGCACTTCAATAATAACCACATCCTCTACACAGATAATTATTACACGTCGCCTCTCCTGACCAAGTACCTCCATGACCGCAAGACCGGAACTGTCGGCACAGTCAAGGGCAAAAGGAAGGGCATGCCAGGCTACCCAACCAAGACGAAGAAGGCTGACATCTTCCACAAGAAGAGTGGCCCCATCCTCTCCATCCACTGGCATGACCAGCGCAAGGTCAACCTCCTCACCACATGCCACAAGGCCCAGATGGTCGCCACAGGGAAGGTGGACCGAACAACCAAGAACCCCATCCAAAAACCAGCTGCTGTCCTGGATTATAACATCAAAATGCGCCTCGTTGACAAGTCCGACATGCAGATGGGCTTCATCGACTGCCTGCGAACATCTTGCAGGTGGTACAAGAACTTTATCCTGCATACGGTAGATATGTCGATCCTCAATGCCTACAACATCTACCGTCTGAGGACTCCAGGAGCCAAGAAGTACAAGTCCCTGCGGAAGTTCCACAAGCAGGTGCTACTTGAGCTCCTGGCTAAACATGCGGGTACACCAGGCAGGCCAATACAAGGACCAGGCCAGCTTGACAGAACGGGGTGTGCTGAATTCTTCAGGAAGCACCAGCTCAGCGCCCTTCCTTTCAAAGCACCAGGTAGTAATGTTAGGAGTCAGAAGAGGTGCCATGTGTGCAGCCACACAACTCGCAGACCCCGCAAACCCACAAAAACCACTTGGGAATGCCTCGAGTGTCAAGTTGGACTGTGTGCTGGCACCTGCTTCAACGACTTCCACACTCTAACAAACTTTTGAAGTGGAAGTGACAACAGTGAAAGTGACACTCAAATGTAGGCTAAGAATAATTATATAACTAAGTATAAGTGAAAAGGACACATAAGTAATAATAAGTGCCTTCAATAACAATATGAACAAGTGAAAGTGACACTAAAATATATATTTCTAACAATAAATAAGTGAAAATGACACTCAATAAGCCTAGGCCAGTCAAAGTGACAGTATAATAATAATAAAACTAAGTATAAGTGAAAGAGACACACACAAGTAATAATAAGTGCCTTCACAACAATATGAATAAGTGACAGTGACACTATATATATTATTAGCTTACCAAACAATACATAAAAGGGGAAATGACACTACCAATTATCAAATTCCAGTGAAAGTGACACTATCTATCTATCTATTGCCTGACGCCGTGATCCCCGAAGGGGTGGCCACGAACGAACCGCCCCCATGCACCTCTGTCCCCAGTCAGTCGACGCCCCTCCCCCCAACCAGCACCGCCTTCATTCATGTAGTTCCTCACTCCATCCTTCCACCTCATATTCGGTCTACCTCTCCCCCTCTGTCCCTCCACCTCGCTCTCGTACACCCTCTTAGTCATTCTCTCGCTTTCCATACGTTCCATATGGCCGAACCATCTCAAGTTGTTCCTTTTCACACTTTCCAGCACATCTACCTCCACACCACACCTCCTTACTTCCTCATTAGTCTGTCTATCCCTCCATGTAATTCCGCACGCACTCCTTAAGTAATTCATTTCCACTGCTCTCACTCTTGGTCTGAGTCTCTCAACCAACGTCCATGCTTCGCTTCCGTAAGTCAGTGTCGGGATTACCACACTGTCATGCAAGGACTTCTTCACTTCCATACTGACCACCCTATTTCTTGTTACTGCTTTTAGCGTTCCTACAACCCTCTTCCCCTGTTGTACCCTCTCCCGCACCTCTTCATCCATAGTCCCATCTTTACTCAACACACTGCCCAGATACTTAAAAGAGTTGACGATCTCCATAGCCTGACCGTTCAGCTTCACCTCACACTCTGTGACTTCACCCCTTTCGAAGACCATAACCTTGCTCTTCCCCGTATTTACCTTCAAATTCCGTTTTTCGCACACTGTTCCAAACTCATTTACCAGACCCTGCAACTCCCATTCATTATCACTCATCAGAACTGTATCATCCGCAAACAGCAGTATAGGTAGCTTCCACTCAATTCCCTCCCTTTTCACCAATACACCAACATCCACTGCTCTTGATAGTATTTCTTTCATAACTCCATCCATGAAGTGACACTAATAATCATAATAATAATAATAAAACGAAGTAATAAGTGACAGAGACACAAATAAGTTCATATAAATAACTTTATTGAGTGAAAATAACATAATAACTATAATAAATGACAGAATAACCAATAAAACACTATCAAATCGCTTCCTGGCATAATTGCGGGTGGAGCGACGAGTGCAACTGGGCGTCGTAGCCGGGGCCGCGGTTGAGTGTTCGGACGCACCGAGGTAAATACGCGGCAAAAGTTACCTCCACTTCCATCACCATCACCATCACTCCGGAACCAGTTGAGCTAGAGAGCTCTACTCAACACCATTCTACGCAGGAAGGTAAGGCGCTCATTTCTATATATGTTTGATTAATGTAGGTCATATATTAACCCGCTGAGACCCAGCGCCGCACGTGTTGCGTCGGCAGTGTTTGATCACCAACTCCCAGCGACGCATCACGTGCGTCCGACATATAAAAAACACTTACGTGGCTCGTAAGGTAGGAAATGGCGGGAGAATAGGAGGGGGAGGTACCGTAGTGTGTGTGGGAGCCGGGCCAGTAGGTGTGAGCGGGCCGAGACAGCCGCGCGGCTGGTGGTGGTGGGCTTAGTGGGGATAGTTTACACCCATAGTTTACCGCCACTTTGAACCTTCATTACTCCGGTCGTATGGGAGCTAGAGGCTTGAGATTTATGTGAGACACTCCTTAGGATGTATGCCGTACAATGCCATACTCAGTTTTTACCCTAGTGCTCCCGGGCGGGTGGTCATGCGGGGGAGACGAACTATTGAAACCCCCCCCCCCCCCGCCCCCCAAATGACCGAAATGAGTTTTTTTTTATTTTTGTCTTCATTTCTCACCATTCTCTTCCATTTTGGCTCAACAATTTTTTTTGAGGCTCCCCCCCCACAACCCCCCACCGGCCCCCCCCCCCAAAAAAAATGTCCGAGGTGATTTTTTTTTTTTTTTTTTTCATTTCTCATCCTTGTCTTCCATTATAGCAAACAAAAAAAAGAAGTGAAAATGGCTTGGGACTGGGGTGAACAAAATATTATAACTAGCCGGGGCTCAACGGGTTAAGCGAGATTAGCCTTAGTTTACTTTTGTTGATATTCGACCAGATCGCCCGGATATGAGCTCCGTCATTAGGAGAGCCTGCCCGGGCCAGGAGGGTTAAACTCTGTGTCCAGGTATTTTGACCCCAACGTACCTTAAATTTGGCTCTGTCACTCTTTTGGCATTGAGGGAGACACTCGTTACAGACAACCTGCTTTTTGTCTCCTTCATAAATATAGGAACAACAATATTGGCGGGGGATTAACTCATTCAGTACCGGTGACATCCTTTTAATTTTATTCTGGAAAAGATTAGATGAATATATTCAGATTAGGAAGGACCTCTAGCAATATTAAAGCTTCAAACTATCTCAACCAACCCTATTAACTACCACAGATCCTTCTTAACCCGGGAGCTGCGGGAAGACTCTTAAGAGTTCCCCCGGCGGACTGCGGGAAGACTCTCTGGAGTAAGTAAAACTAAAAATCAACTTTTTACATCGAAAAACAAATATTTTTTTTATTTTTATTTTTTTATTTTTTTATTTTTGTTTGGCCCCTGGGCCATGCAAAATCTCAGTCCTCTACCTCCCCTCCTTCCCCACTTTCCTCCTATTCCTCAGTTATCACCTATTTTCCCTATTATTCCCTTATTCTGAGGTATATTTTCGTGCTAACATTAGCGAGTTGCAAGCAGGGTGTTGTCATCACTGATGGCCATCGAGTGCAAGAGAGAGAGAGAGAGTATCGATCGACTGTGTCGCAGTGGCCTTGGGGAAAATTGGCGGGAAGGTAGCTTGCCTCACCCATACATTATACAACTCGCGGGCTATATCTCCGATTTTGACCATCCAAACGCTGTTTTCACTCGTTTTATTGTTGTTTCAGGTTAATACCTTTATAATCAACCCATAATAGGCGCATATGGATAATTATTAATGCTATTAATGGTACAATGAATATTTTAGTGACGAAAAACCTCAAATACGTCAGCACAGGGGGACGTTTTCATTTACCCCCGTGCGCACTTCAGAGGTTAAGCTGCATAATATCGTCTAAATATAGGTGGAATAAAATATAATACACGTCGCTGGTACTCAACAGGTTAAGGGTTGTATACAGAATTAGGAGAAAGATTGGGAAGCAAGTGTCTGGTGATCCTAGCTTTAACCCTCTCCGACATATGACGCGATTTTGAGCCTATTAGGGATACTTTAAAGCCTTTGTTACCATCAGGGGTATTTAGAAACCTTTAGTTTAGTTACTTCAACCTCTGCAGTTGTCTTTGTGTTAGCTGTGGGCAGAAAACTAATTTTGGAGAGGTAATTATAAGAGTGAGAGAACTATTTCCTATTGCTAATCTGGCAACCTCTGCGTCATAAACACGCCCATCCCTTCTTAACCCGGCAAGCGCGATAGGCCTTACGGAAGGCTTCCTATAGGGAACGCGATAGGCCTCACGGAAGCAGGACCATAAAAAAAGCTTTCCAAAAAAAAAAAGGGCCTATCAAAAAAAAAAAATTTGTCTCTAGGTGAGATAATTCCCCTCCAGTACTCATCCATGTAAATCTCACCCACCCCCCTCCCCTCCTTCCCCACCTTATTCCCCCCTCCCTCCCCTCCTCAATTATCACCTATTTTCCCTCTTATTATCATCATTTATCGGTTATTTTTCTCTCCCGCGATAATGTAGCACAAGTGGGTTGCAGAAAAGATCGATATGTAACGCCCAGACACCAGCCCACACCGCCCCGCTTGTCTCAGTTACCTCACAGACAGCGAGAGAGGAGGGTTGACTGTAGCTCTCTCTCGCCTGACATTACGACCGGGTGGCCAATATCTTCGTTTTTCACCACCCAAATGCTTTTCCCACTTATTTTAGCACTCTTGAAGGTTCATATATACATCATATATGTAAAATAAAAGCATACCGAAAACAAATAATGGTCTATATTGTAAATATAACGAATTCTGTCAGAATCCAAGGCTAGAAATACACAAATAACTACCCTAGCCCCTAGGTCTATTTAGCGCTTACCGGGTTAATATTGCCAGATACTGTGACTCGGATATTGTGACTCCGGTAAAATGCTCGTGTGATACCGGGTTGTACAGTCGCGCTAATAAGTCATGTCCCAGCTGTCATTACGTTTGGCTGGCTCTGTGCTTTATTAATGTCTGTCAGATGTTGGATAGGGTGGGTAAGTATAGGAACATCTTTGTATATTTCACTCGCTATGAAAAAATGAAGCTTAGATATTGCTGATACCAATTATTGATCAAAACATACTTGGTGCCGAGACATCACTTATTAGAGAGACTGTACATTTTTGTCTATGTGTATGAAGAAGACAAAAGGCAAAGCTGACTGTAGCAAGTGTCTCCCCAAAATTCAAGGTACGTTAGAGAAAAAAATCTCTCTCTTACTCTGGATTTTGTTATATGTGGCCACAGTTCATGAGTTAAAGTGCAAATCTCCCTCTCTCTCTCTGTATCTATCTATTACACACACACTCTCTCACACACACAAACACAAACTTTCACACACACACACACACACACAAACTTTCACATACACACACACAAACACAAACTTTCACATACACACACACACTCTCTCACATACACACACAAACACAAACTTTCACATACACACACACAAACACAAACTTTCACATACACACACACACTCTCTCACATAAACACACAAACACAAACTTTCACATACACACACACACTCTCTCACATACACACACAAACACAAACTTTCACATACACACACACACTCTCTCACATACACACACAAACACAAACTTCCACACACACACACACACAAACTTTCACATACACACACACAAACACAAACTTTTACATACACACACACACTCTCTCACATACACACACACAAACACAAACTTTCACATACACACACACACTCTCTCACATACACACACACAAACACAAACTTTCACATACACACACACACTCTCTCACATACACACTCACAAACACAAACTTTCACATACACACACACACTCTCTCACATACCTAGCCTAAAGAACAAACCATACGAAGAGCGTCTTAGAGAATTAAATCTATTTCCTTTAACCCAGCGCAGATTAAGAGGCGACTTAATTCAAGTGTTCAAAATCATCAAAGGCATCGACAATATGAACTGTAGTAAGTACTTCACTATCGACCAATCTAATTACACGCGGGGAAACGGTTGCAAAATTATTGGTAAATCTTTTAACTCGCACGAATCTAAGAATTTCTTCTTCAATCGAGTTGTCAACTTGTGGAATGGGCTTCCCCGAGACGTTATAGACTGCAGCACCGTTGATTCATTTAAATTCCGCCTAGACAAATATCTCGCATCAAACCCGCGACTGACTGCGTTTGTAAATTGTGACGCACCCAGTGCGTGGCAACGCAACCTGATTGTACTCCTTGGTACTCCACTGTACCGCCACTGTGCGGTACCTCTGTACCGCTGTACCGTGCTGGCTGCCTATATTGAGTGTGACAACGTATAACTATGTTCTTTGTATCTCTGCAAAGGTCTCGTCATGTGCTAACCAGTGGTGGGTTTTGTTTTAAGCCATGTCGAGACCTTCCATTTAATATGTAGTATCAATAGAGAAGTTGATAGATAAGACAATGGGAGTTCAGAGAGAGAGAGTGAGTTGGGCTTCAGAGCGAGAGGGTAGCAATGCGCCACGCTGCCGGGGGGGTGGTTGCCAGACGTATGGACCGGTTGGCAGCCTTGCGCTTATAGCTAGGTGCGACAGGGTTGGTAGTCCATTGCCGCCTGCCTATGCTGCCTGGGCTGCCCATGTTGTCGTACGGCACATTGCTTGGAGGCTCGCTGTGTGTTCCATGATCAGGTTGCCTAGAACCTTTGAGATTCTAACATCCCTTGCCCTCTCTCCCAACTTCTCACGGTTGCACTCTTTCTCTCTGACGACATTACTCTCATTTCATTCTTCTCTCTATTTAAATGCATAACCTTCCCTTGAGGTCCTAAAGGAGTTTCAGCACTCACCTCTCGTATTACTCTTAGGACAAGCATATATTTACATGTATTAGATTTAAGGGGTTAATGTGAACAGCGATCTTCTTGATGAGGATAGTTGGTGAACGTTCTACATGTTCACGAGTTATATGCCCAGCTCATCATCCAATTTGTGACTAGACTAGTGCCATGTGTAAGAGCCCGACCATGCCCAGGAGTTGTCTGTAGAGGGGCGAGGACTTAGCCTTGATTTGCCTACCGAGCCAGGAGCGAGTGTAGTACCAGAGACTACAGCTCGCTCGTAGTGCCGGTATAGTAGAGTAACGTAATTTATCTGTCCTTGTGTTCTCTGCAGTCTTTTCCGGGGTTTTCGCTTTCGGTGCTGGGACTCGTTGTTCCTGTGACTTGGCCTGCTAGCTAGAACACATGGGGATGATGAGTGGGTTATATCTTTATTTTACTATGCATTGCAGCTCTCTTTAAGTTTATGTATGTAACACTTTACAATACACATTACTCACACACAAGACAACACTATTAATACTTTCATGTATCAATTAACTGCACTGTCGTTTTGCTGCTGTGTCCGGAGTTCTGTTGCGTAGGGCGCATACGGACTCAGAGGGGAGACAGAGTGAGAGAAGCGAAGTAGCCTATGCGGTAGTAGGCTACCGGCGCAGTACTGTTGCCTGCAACCTTTTAGTTATTCCAAGTATAGATTCATTCTTATAATAAGTGACTACTATTTATGTTCCTTCCATGTGTATTATTAGGTATCTACTGGATCATGAACATCTTGTATGCTACATGCTAGTGCATGTTAGTAGGGGACAGTTATTCTAGTGCACGCGCTTTCAAGTAGGCGTGTACATTTGTCATTTAGCATTTCACTGTCATACCTTTAGCCTGCTTCTATTCTACATTATTAGAGGCTTAATATTAACGTAGTTTCTTGAGTATTGCATTTCTTTAGTAATAACGTAACCTATAAATGTCTGAGGGAGTTTAGCCTCATAGCCTACCCCTGTTGTACACTTTCGCCGAGTTAAGGTACCTCGTTACCATAGACGATAACTCTGTAGGGCGTTGGTGCTTTTGTTGTCTGGAGCATATAGTATTTGGGACTGGAATCGAGCGTGTCGTTGTCACATAAGCCATTTCTGTCCTACGATCAAGAATCCCGAATATGTATTGCCGATCCAGCCGTAACAAAATGGCGACCTTGCACAAGATTCAGTAGTATCCTATCACATGTTTTTTGGAGAACTATTCTATGCTACCTAGTAGAGCTGGCTAGAATTTTCTTGCATATTGGAGGAATTTTTATTGTGTCATTATTGTATTGGTGGACTTGCAGATTGTTTCGTTGGGGGTGTCTAGAGTAGAGTCATTCAAGCATCTTTAACATTTTGTGAGTCGAGACTGCAATTAGTAATAAGCACTTCTTTTTTTTTATGAACAGCAATTGTATAACCAGCACTATGTCTAATGACTCATCATTTACGGGGGAGGATAACACGGTACAGCCTAGTGACCAGCAAGTACAACAGATATTTAGGGAGGGGAGTGTTATAAGTGGAGAGAGGGATGCCCGGGCATTTTTGCAGACACCTTTGACCGAACAGCGCCTGCAGGCTATTGATTGTTACGGTCTTCGCTGTTTAGCCACGGTTTTGGGGCGGGACTGTCCTGACAGTTGGCCCAAGAAGAATTTGGTGGCATGTTTGTTGGGTGATGGCGATGGGGCGGTGGGTGGAGTGGGGTCTTGGGGGGTTCCCTCCAAGCCTCCATTCCACTCTACCCCTGAGCTGGGCCCTCAGCCAGCGATTCTTAGCTCGATGCAGCAGGAGGGTTCTCAATGGCAAGCTGGCTTACCCGTAAACACGTCTCGGTGTGGATCCCCCATTTTGTGCTCTCCCCCCCCAGGCCTGTCTCCTGAGATGTTATTTCAGCTAGAACTAGCTAAGCTTAAGTTGCAAGAGAGTCAACAGGCTAGTATAGAACGGATTAAGCTGCAGGAGACTCAGATACAACAGGCTAGTATAGAACGCATAGAGGTTGCTAGAATCCAAGCCAATCAGGATGCAACCAGGTACCAGGCTGAAATGGATGTCGAGAAGTCTAGAGTAGAGACCACAGGGCGTCATCTCGGTGGTGGGCACCGGGTTACAGACTCACTTTCGCATTTAATTAAGTTAGTACCCGCATTTGATGAGACAGCAGTGACTGAGTTTTTTGCTCGTTTCGAAAAGAAGTGTCGTGAGTATGACTGGCCGGAGGTTAAATGGGCAGCATTAGTTTCATCACGTCTAGTGGGTAAGGGGTTGAAAGCCTACGATGCACTGTCACTGGACGAGAGTGTAGTGTATGGACTGGTGAAGGAGGCTGTGCTCCGGGCCTACGAACTGCAACCCGAAACTTATAGATTGAAGTTCCGTGGCGTGAATAAGAAGAGCGACGTCAGTTTTATGGAGCACGCACGGGACTTAACAGATGCAGGTAAAAACTGGTTTCGGTCCGAGCACGCAGAGTCGGCTGAGGAAATTAAGCAACTTTTCTATCTGGAACAGTTTTACAAATGTACTGGAACCGATCTAACGCTGAACATTAAGGAAAAATGTCCCAAGACAGTAGAGGAGGCTGCCAAGATGGCAGACCTCAGATTATCATTGATTCGTGGTTGCGGTGCCGCTCAGAGGGCTGAGTCAGGGCAGAAGGGGCGCTATACCCCACCCACCAGAGTTTTCGATAATAACAAATCCTATGACACACATAACCACACTAAAAGCATTGCACCTAATAACACCTACAAACACAAGCCTCTCCCGTTTACTAAAGGTCAGGCCCCTTCTTCGCCCGCACAAGGGAAGAAGCCCATTGGGGATGTGAAATGTTACAAATGTCAGAAGCTAGGCCATTATTCACGTGAGTGCCCTAGTAACACTCCCGCTAAGCCGGTGTCATTGGTTCACAGTATCGGTGTGTCTCTGAAGGCTGCAGCAACTGCCCGGGGTAGGTTGTCAGCAGCTGAGGCACACGCGGTAAAGAAGCGTACGGAAGGCTCGACACCTGTCCGGGACACTTTCTGTAGCCATCGGGGGCACGGGTTTGTGAGCTGGGGGAGTGAACTACGGAGGGTTGACTTGCTGAGGGATACGGGGGCTTCGCAAACTTTGTTGAGGAACTTCACAGGGAAACCGATAAATGCGGCCAGAGTTGTTGTGGTGCAGGGTATAAATGCTACGAGGTCATACCCACTTATGAGGTTGGAGTTGAGAGTGGGAGAGGTGTGCAGGGAGCTGGATGTAGGGATCGTTGAGTGTTTGCCAGTTGAGGGCGTCGACCTTCTTCTCGGCAACGACTTTGCGGTGCCCACTTCCGGGACTCCACCCTTAGTCGTTGCCGAGAGGGCGGCCGACGTGGATGGTGAGAATCGGGAATGGGTTGGGAGGTGCCAACAGGATGAGATGGCCTGTGTGGTAACCCGATCTCGCTCTGCGGCTCCTGCACAGCCTAGCACTCAACCTCGGGGACAGTGGAGGAAGGATCAGGAGAAGGTTGCTAAGGGCAGGAAAAGGGACATTGATTCTGCTGCACTTCTCGGTGATTCGGTACTTGGACCTATAATAAACACGGGAGTTGACTCTGGCCCAGATATGGGGTGTAACAAGGCAGAGTTGGGTAAGACTTCGCGTGAGGCAAGAGCTGTAGCGAGAGCCACTAAGGCAGTAGAGCCTACTAGCCGGGGTAATGTCTTATTACAAAACCATCTTGATGCATTGACGCCCAGGGACATTAGTGAGCAGCAGCTGCAAGACGCTAGCCTAGCTCGTTATAGCAATGGTGCCATAGAGTTGGAGGAAGATGGGGATGCGAAGCCGGGAGATTTCTTTAGGCTCAACAGGATATTGTACCGCAGATTTCTAGACCCCAAATCGAAGTGGGAGGGCGGTGCGAGGGTAGTAGACCAGGTGGTTGTTCCAAATAAGTATAGAGAGTCCTTATTGTGTCTGGCGCATGATGTGCCGGTGGCGGGTCATTTGGGGGTAACAAAAACATTGGCGGCATTGGGCAGGTTTTTCTGGTGGCCTGGGGTCAAGGCTGATGTCTGTGCATGGGTGGCTGGGTGTGCGACCTGCCAGACAACGGGGAAGCCTAACCAGACCATCCCGAAGGCACCTTTGTTTCCCATACCTGTCACCGGGCCTCCGTTCAGCAAAGTTGTAGTAGATTTGGTTGGCCCTTTCCCGCCTACTAGTAGTGGCAATAAATTCCTGTTGACAATCATGGATGTGGCTACGAGATACCCGGACGCATACCCCATGAGAAACGGCTCGGCAAAGGCAGTTGTTAAAAACTTATTATTGTTCTGTTCCCGTTATGGATTTCCACGTGAGGTGCAGTCAGACCAGGGGAGCAATTTTACATCCAAATTGTTCAAGCAAACCCTTCAGTTGCACGGTATATGTTCTGTAGTGTCGTCAGCCTACCATCCCGAGAGTCAGGGAGTCTTGGAGCGGTGGCACTCGACCCTGAAGAGTATGCTACGCTGTTACTGTGCAGAACATGACACTGATTGGGATTTGGGTCTGCCGTATGTTCTGTTCGCTGCACGTGAAGTCCCAGGAGAGAGCCTGGGGTTCAGTCCAAATCAACTAGTCTTTGGCCATAATGTGAGAGGACCTTTAAGTATGGTGAAAGAGATCTGGGAGGGCGAAGAGAAGCCGGGGTCTGTACTTAAATATATCCTTGAGAGCCGGGAGAGACTTATAGGTTGCATGGCAGCGGCAGGTAATAACTTGGTTAATGCACAGGCGGTCATGAAGCACCAGTATGACGCCAAGGTGAAGCTTCGTGAGTTTTCGGTGGGTCAGGAGGTAATGTTGCTTTTACCTTTGCCTGGACACCCCCTTTCTGCCAAGTTCATTGGGCCGTATGTGGTGGCTAAGAAACTGTCCGACCTTGATTATCTCGTTGCAACACCTGACCGTAGAAAAAAACATCAGTTATGTCATGTTAACCTCATGAAAGAGTATGTGAGACGCCCCTCAGAGCCTCTCACTGTCCCTGTGCTGGCCTGCAGCGGCCAGGGTGGAGAAGGAGGTGGGGACAGTCATGCTGCTGAGGAGGATAGCTGGGACTGTGTCATTTCCGCGGAACAGTGGGCGGGGAATACTGAACAAGAGGCTAGGCAAGCTGTAAGTCACCTGCCTGAGCACCAGGGTGCTGCTGTCCTAGGCCTGTTCAGGTCATACCCCTCTGTTTTCGCCGAACACCCAGGTCTCACTACTCAGGTAACGCACGACGTGGACGTCGGTGATAATGTGCCCTTCAAGTCAGTGCCCTACCGTGTGCCCCCGGTAAAGTTGCCAGCTTTACGGGAGGAGTTAAAGTACATGGTTGAGAGAGGGATGATCACTGAAGGTTATGTGAAGTGGACATCACCCGTCACGTTGCAGCCAAAACCTGACGGCAAGGTGCGGTTCTGCATAGATTTTCGTAGGCTAAATGGCTTGACCACTACCAACCCTTACCCTTTGCCTCGAGTTGACGACAGCGTGGACAAGATAGGGAATGCAAAGTACCTTACTAAAATTGATCTTGTAAAAGGCTACTGGCAAGTACCCCTGTCGGACCGAGCTAAGCAAGTTTGTGGTTTTGTGGTAGATGGCAAGACCTACCAATGTAACGTAATGCCTTATGGGCTTAAGAAAGCACCTGCCACGTTTCAGAACCTGATGAACGATATTTGTGACGAAATCCCTAACTGCACGGTCTACCTTGATGACGTGATAGTGTATGATGACAATTTTGAAAATCACCTAAGGCACTTAGAGACCCTGTTTGGGAAGTTGCACGATGCTGGGCTGGTGGTGAACCTGAGGAAGTGCGAGTTTGTAAAGGCTACTGTGCAGTATCTTGGCTTCGTGGTCGGGTTAGGCCGGGTGTGCCCCCCCCTGAGCAAGATACAGGCTATCAATATGTTTCCCAGGCCCACCACTAAGCGCCAGGTCATGCGGTTCCTAGGTATGATAGGCTATTATAGGCGCTTCATCCGGGGATACTCTACTGTCTTAGCACCGTTAACTGATCTACTGTCGAAGTCAGTGAAGTTCTGTTGGGCTGCGGAGTGTCAGAGGGCTTTCGACCTAGTCAAGCACCTGCTGTGTACACATCCGATTTTGAGAGCCCCAGACTTTTCCAGGAGTTTTCAGCTGGCGACTGATGCCAGCGGTGTGGGTGCCGGGGCAGTGTTACTGCAGACTGATTCCGAGGGCTTGGAACACCCAGTGAGCTTCTTTTCTCGCAAGTTTAATTCGGCACAAAGGAATTACTCGACTATAGAGAAGGAGCTTCTTGCTATCGTTTTGTCGCTCAAACATTTCGAAGTTTATGTTCCAGCCTACGGCCCGGTAGTGACGATTTATACGGACCATCATCCCTTGAAATTCCTAAATCAGTTTCACAATCGGAATATGCGGTTGACCAGGTGGTCCCTAATGCTCCAAGAGTATAATCTCAACATTCAGCATATTGCCGGGAGTGAGAACGTGATAGCAGATTGTCTATCAAGGGTTGATGATCCAGGATAGTCGTGCACGGTGTGTGGGTTGAGCAGGAGTAAAATTAGGCTATCATAACGCCGTCCAAAAAGATTATAAAACAATAAAATAAACGAGAAATTTTTTTTTTTAGTTTTGTAAGTCTTTATTGTTGTAGCATGATGCATGCGATATTGTGTTTTATGTATAATTCACACTTCAGTTGTTGTGCACCTTTTGCAATTAGTGGCAGCTAAGGGTAGCAGGTCGGTTGGTTGCCTGTCAGATTTTGATAATGCTTCTAAGGTCGATTATCTAAAATCTTGGGGGGGCTGTGACGCACCCAGTGCGTGGCAACGCAACCTGATTGTACTCCTTGGTACTCCACTGTACCGCCACTGTGCGGTACCTCTGTACCGCTGTACCGTGCTGGCTGCCTATATTGAGTGTGACAACGTATAACTATGTTCTTTGTATCTCTGCAAAGGTCTCGTCATGTGCTAACCAGTGGTGGGTTTTGTTTTAAGCCATGTCGAGACCTTCCATTTAATATGTAGTATCAATAGAGAAGTTGATAGATAAGACAATGGGAGTTCAGAGAGAGAGAGTGAGTTGGGCTTCAGAGCGAGAGGGTAGCAATGCGCCACGCTGCCGGGGGGGTGGTTGCCAGACGTATGGACCGGTTGGCAGCCTTGCGCTTATAGCTAGGTGCGACAGGGTTGGTAGTCCATTGCCGCCTGCCTATGCTGCCTGGGCTGCCCATGTTGTCGTACGGCACATTGCTTGGAGGCTCGCTGTGTGTTCCATGATCAGGTTGCCTAGAACCTTTGAGATTCTAACATCCCTTGCCCTCTCTCCCAACTTCTCACGGTTGCACTCTTTCTCTCTGACGACATTACTCTCATTTCATTCTTCTCTCTATTTAAATGCATAACCTTCCCTTGAGGTCCTAAAGGAGTTTCAGCACTCACCTCTCGTATTACTCTTAGGACAAGCATATATTTACATGTATTAGATTTAAGGGGTTAATGTGAACAGCGATCTTCTTGATGAGGATAGTTGGTGAACGTTCTACATGTTCACGAGTTATATGCCCAGCTCATCATCCAATTTGTGACTAGACTAGTGCCATGTGTAAGAGCCCGACCATGCCCAGGAGTTGTCTGTAGAGGGGCGAGGACTTAGCCTTGATTTGCCTACCGAGCCAGGAGCGAGTGTAGTACCAGAGACTACAGCTCGCTCGTAGTGCCGGTATAGTAGAGTAACGTAATTTATCTGTCCTTGTGTTCTCTGCAGTCTTTTCCGGGGTTCTCGCTTTCGGTGCTGGGACTCGTTGTTCCTGTGACTTGGCCTGCTAGCTAGAACACATGGGGATGATGAGTGGGTTATATCTTTATTTTACTATGCATTGCAGCTCTCTTTAAGTTTATGTATGTAACACTTTACAATACACATTACTCACACACAAGACAACACTATTAATACTTTCATGTATCAATTAACTGCACTGTCGTTTTGCTGCTGTGTCCGGAGTTCTGTTGCGTAGGGCGCATACGGACTCAGAGGGGAGACAGAGTGAGAGAAGTGAAGTAGCCTATGCGGTAGTAGGCTACCGGCGCAGTACTGTTGCCTGCAACCTTTTAGTTATTCCAAGTATAGATTCATTCTTATAATAAGTGACTACTATTTATGTTCCTTCCATGTGTATTATTAGGTATCTACTGGATCATGAACATCTTGTATGCTACATGCTAGTGCATGTTAGTAGGGGACAGTTATTCTAGTGCACGCGCTTTCAAGTAGGCGTGTACATTTGTCATTTAGCATTTCACTGTCATACCTTTAGCCTGCTTCTATTCTACATTATTAGAGGCTTAATATTAACGTAGTTTCTTGAGTATTGCATTTCTTTAGTAATAACGTAACCTATAAATGTCTGAGGGAGTTTAGCCTCATAGCCTACCCCTGTTGTACACTTTCGCCGAGTTAAGGTACCTCGTTACCATAGACGATAACTCTGTAGGGCGTTGGTGCTTTTGTTGTCTGGAGCATATAGTATTTGGGACTGGAATCGAGCGTGTCGTTGTCACATAAGCCATTTCTGTCCTACGATCAAGAATCCCGAATATGTATTGCCGATCCAGCCGTAACAAAATGAATAACTTTATCCTCCCCTCAGTTACTAACCCCATATGTCCCCTACTAACTTCCTAGTCCTGCCACGTTAGTGGCAGGGCAGTAGTTCCCTTACCCACTCTAAACCACTGTTTGGACACTTGATCCTCAGTGTTTTGGAGGACAAGCAGCCTAGAAGGGTCACTAGATCTGTTGTTGCTTGATTTCCTTTGTACTCCTTTGTACACACACACACACACACACACACTCTCACATTCACACACACACACAAACTTTCACATACACACACACACACAAACACAAACTTTCACACACACACACACACACAAACTTTCACATACACACACACACAAACTTTCACATACACACACACACACACACACACACACAAATACAAACTTTCACACAGAAACCCCGAACAAAAATAATGCAGTAACTACCTTCCCTGCCTTTATATTTATACTCCCAGGTGCTGGATAATTAAGCTACGTTTTTTTAGTAAGGTTTAGTACGATCTTAAATTGAGACTTCATTATGTTACCTAAATAACCTCACATTTAGTACACAATTCATGTCGGATTGAATGTGAGCATGTTTAGGTAACAAAGTTTAATCTCACTTTAACCTTGGATTAAACCCTGCTCACTTTATCAACTCTGCGTAAGCAGAGTTTGGTATCGCCCCCCGTATAGTGGGTACCACACGAAAAAAAACGTCTGTCGTCGTCGTCGTCGTCGTCGTCCGTCTGTCTCGGAACTCCTCCTAGACCGTTGGACGGATTTTCACCAAATTGTACACGAACATTTGTTGCGTGAATGCAAAAGTCAGTCAAAAAAGATTTTTTGAATTTATGCAATAGTTATGATTTTAGGTCCAAAATATGGTTTTGCCCCCCCACCCCCACCCCCCCACCTCCCGGACCCGGGGGGGGAGGGGGGGCCCCAACCCTCCCGGACACCCCCCCCCCCAGCAATGATGGCATTCTTAGTGTGTGAGAACTAAGAACGCATTCGTTCTGGGAGCGAAAACATCTCGCTCCGTATTTGCTAGGTTAAGTTAGTTTAGTTGGCATTAGAAGTGATGGTAGTAATATTTGGATTTATGGTGATAGTAGTGATAATGGTTATAATTGTAGTGATGATGGTTGTAGTTGTATTGATGATGATGACAGTAGTGATGATGATGACAGTAGTAGGTATGATGGTGACAGTAGTAGATATGATGGTGACAGTAGTAGTAATGATGGTCATAAAAGTAGTGATGATGGTGACAAGTAATGATGATAGTTGTAGTGATAATGACAGTAGTGATGATGGTAGTGACGATGGTGTGAGTATTAGTGATGATGGTGAGTAGTAGTGAGGATGGTGAAATTTGTAGTGATGATGATGATAGTTGTGGTGATGAAGTTCATAGTAATGGTGATGATGGCAGTAGTAGTTAATATGGTGACAGTAGAATAAATTATGGTAATATTTGTGACAGTAGTAATGATGATGGTTATAGTAGTAGTAGCAGGGAATGAATGAAAGGATTGAGGAAAATGAGGTGAAAGAAGCAGTGAAACAAATGAGAGCGGGAAAAGCAGAAGGTTTGGATGGTATTGCTGTGGAGTGTATAAAGAAGGGTGGAGATGTGATAATAGATTGGTTGGTGAGACTTTTCAATGTGTGCTTTGTTGTGTCAATGGTACCAATAGACTGGAAGAGTGCATGTATTGTGCCGTTGTACAAGGGGAAGGGAGATCGGCAGGAGTGTTCAAGTTATAGAGGTATTAGTTTATTGTCAGTGGTTGGAAAGCTGTATGGCAGGGTGTTGATAGAGAGGATAATAAAGTGTACAGAAGTTGCAATAGGAGAAGAACAGTGCGGTTTTAGGAGGGGAAGAGGGTGCGTGGATCAGATGTTTGCAGTAAGACAGTTATGCGAGAAGTATTTAGAGAAGCATAAGGAGATATTTTGGGCTTTTATGGACTTGGAAAAAGCATATGATCGTGTGGACCGTGAAGCAATGTGGAAGGTGTTAAGGATTTATGAAATAGGAGGAAATTTGTTAGAAGCAGTTAAGAGTTTTTATGAAGGGAGCAGAGCATGTGTGAGAGTAGGAAATGGTGAGTTGAGTGAATGGTTTGAGGTAAAGG
This sequence comes from Lithodes maja, assembly GCA_037953745.1. Taxonomy (NCBI): domain Eukaryota; kingdom Metazoa; phylum Arthropoda; class Malacostraca; order Decapoda; family Lithodidae; genus Lithodes; species Lithodes maja. The sequence continues at coordinate 10,688 of JBAKBP010011174.1, read as the reverse complement.
TAGGTTTGCGACAGGGTTGTGTAATGTCACCATGGCTGTTTAATATGTTTATGGATGGTGTGGTGAGGGAGGTGAAAAGGAGAACTATGGGAAGAGGATTGGGTTTAGTAGGAAAGAATGGTAGAGATTGGGAGTTGAATCAGTTGCTGTTCGCTGATGACACAGCATTGGTGGCGGATTCTGATGAGAAACTGCAGCGGGTAGTCAAAGAGTTTGGTGTGGTTTGTGGAAGGAGGAAACTGAAGGTGAATGTCAATAAAAGTAAAGTAATGGTGTGTAATAGGGGAGAGCATAGGGTGAATCTAGATGTGAGGCTGGATGGGGAAATATTGGAACAAGTAGAGTGTTTTAAATATCTAGGAGGAACGATAAGCAGGAGTGGAGGTATGGAAATGGAGGTAAAACAGAGAGTGTGTGAAGGAAGGAAGGTTTTCGGAGCAATGGGAAGTATGTGGAAGACGAGAAATCTCGGAGTGAAAGTAAAAAGTGCACTGTATCAAGGAATTGTGCCAACAGTGATGTATGGGGCTGAGACATGGACTCTGAAGAAAAAGGAGAAAAGAGGGCTGGATGTGATGGAGATGAGCTGCTTGAGGAGTATGTGTGGAGTTACTCGTAGAGACAGATTGAGGAATGAAGAGATACGTAGGAGAGTGGGGCAGCAGGAACATTTGTCAGCCAGAGTGGACAGAAGGGTGCTGAGCTGGTATGGTCATGTTGAACGAATGGGAGATGAAAGGCTTACAAAGAGAATATGTGAGTCAGGTACAAGGGGAGATAGAAGGGCAGGAAGACCCCCATTGAGATGGAGAGACTGTGTAAGAAAGGCTTTGGATGATAGAGGAATGACTATAGATCAGGCAGGGGAAGTGGTGGTGGACAGGAGTGAATGGAGAATGCTTGTGAATAGTTGAGTGAACACGTGGTCATTTGGAGTAAGGGGTCGGGCGCAAGTTCGACTAGATAATAGTCCATCAGGCGCCTGGCCCGGGGGGACGATTAATATGAAGGGTGTGCCTGGAAGTGTGGTGGGAGGGCTTGTGGCTTTGGCTCCGCTGCATGTCTGCCTGCCGAGATCGGAACCTCTCCGGGTGGCCAGGGGCTGGGGGAGTGCTGGAGCGACCTTGGTAACCCTGGTCTCTGGGTCTTCTCCTGGGTGACCTGGATGTGTGTGAGTTTGTGTTTTTTATCTGTGTTTATTTTTTGTTTTATGTTGTTTTTGTGTTTTCCCTGTTCTTGCTCTGTCTTGAGTCGGCTACCCCCAAAATGGGGATTGGGCCTGAGCATATAGATAGAATAGATAGATAGATAGTAGTAGTGATGATGTTAACAGGTTACAGTAGTAATGATGATTGTAAGATGGTGGTGATGATATTAGTAATGATGGTTGATCGTTGTAGTATCAATGATGATAGTAGTGATTAAGATGCTAGTGACAGTGGGCAGTGATTATGGTGAGAGTAGTAGTGATAATTGTAATTGTAAATCAATATACATATGATTATTATATTCTATGGCCAACATGGACATCTTGTACAACATTTCTCTGAGAGCCCACATTCAGTTATGTTTTGTGAGCAAGGTTTAGTCTGGTCTTAAATTGAGACTTCATTATGTTACTGTTGTCCATATTGGTCGTAGAAAATAATAATCATATGGCTCGCTACCGCTCGCCAGGAAGAAATCGACACCTGGATGGGGATAAATGACTTAAAACAGTTGGCTGAATGGGGCTGAATGGATACAAGCCAGGGAAAGAGAGAAAAGGAGAGAAAGATAAAAAAAGGGAGGGGGGCTCCCTTAATACCTTCATCAGGGTATAAAAGTAACCATGGCAACCACCCAGTTTGTTTAAGTAGTGCGGGAGAGGCTTCTAAATCGTTCAATAGGCCCCAATTCGCGCTACGGAAACTGTAGTGCCTGAAGTCATGCTCTTGAACGCGCCCCTGATCTGATATAATATTTTTGAGTTGGTAACACTAGGCCCTACAGATCAAAACAAAAGCAAACTTCTGGAGTTGGTAACAGTGTCAAATGCCGACTCCACTCCACCTCGAGAATGGGACGGTTCGGTGTGAGTGACTTAGGCTAACCTAACCAACGTAACTTAATTAATACAATAACATAAGGTTGAATAACCTTATGAATTAATTTCATCTGGGGGATATTCCCAACTGTAATTAATTCTACAGCACTAAGCGACGAAGGCTATATAGCACTGGAAACTGTCGTAGCATAGCAGAGATTCGAACCCACGCGGCTAGTCGTCACCAACATAGCGCTAGAGCCTTACCCCGTTATACCACGACAGCTCCTACAATAACATAAGTAAAACATATCGAAATACAGTCGTGATTTAACAGATTTTGGTTATATGTAAGGCATATGTGCTGTTTTACCCTGTCAGTCTGTCTGTCTGTCACGGTGTCACTAGCACCTGAGCACCTCCCACGGAACACGAATCTAGCCCAGCTGTAAGTCGAAAGCTGAGTCCTTGTCTTTTAGTCTGTATTATTGTATATGCAAGGATAGTATTGTGGTTTGTAGTTCAAATTGTGTCTTTGGTAAATATTTAGGCATTATCCTATGGTCCCGTTAAAATATCCAAGAAGAAGAAGAGTCCTGATGTAGTCTCCTTGAATGTTACCCTTAGCCCTTAGGCCTAGGCCTATAATAAAATAAATACTTATAAATCTATAATGCTAGGTTAGGTTAGGTTAGGTTAATGTATTTTTGTATCCAAAGGCAGTCAAAATAGACGGGAACATGATGGCGAGCGTCCGCGTACCCCCGGTAGGACTAACTACATTCTTGCCGCCTAATTTAATATTTTTTTCCAAATTTCCACGGGCCCATGGCCTGCTTGCTGCTGTTATTTACCCCCGTAACCTCCTGCTGACTATATATGATGATAATAAGTCCTGGAAGGATGAGGGGGGGGGGCGCGGAGTCCGCCGAACGTAACGTTAGTAATTCGTGGCCGCAAACGTGGGAGCTTTTTCGAAATAGGCTAAATACCTCTTTTTCTGTATTTTCTTTCATCGTGGCTAGACCTAATCTCTTCTGCTGCAACGGTTTTGAATTTGTTCCAGAGTGATTCATAGACTTTGGCTGGGAGCCTTGTGCCACTTTAAAAAAATATGCGGTAAGGATGTAGTATTCGGGCGTACTGCCCGCCTTGTTTACACTACTCGGCTCGCTCGTGATCATTTTCCCGTCTATTTTGACTGCCATAGGATACAATAATAGGTTGAGGCAGGGTTTTGCCCCACTCACACCCGCATGATTTATTGTCATCATATATATTGCCAGCAGAGGGCAAATGACAGAAATAATAGCCGTCAAAATAGACGGGAACATAACCGCGAGCGCACAACTGATGTAAACATTACCGTATACCCGGATACCCTTCCCAAATTTGCTATGCAAAGAATGTGACGATTTGCATTTTCAAAATTTTACCATAGCCCAAACAGCTAAATTATCTGATAATTTAGCTGTTTGGGCTTCTTGTGATAGTTTTTATTTTTTATTTGTTGTAGGGCAAGTGTGGGGCTTAGTTCCATGAGGGGCAGGGTGATGGGTATGGGCGCACACATACAAACACACACACACTAACACAAGCCCGTAGCCTAGTAGGTAGCGCTCTCGTCTCACACACGAGGGGTCACTTCAATCCCCCGGCCGGGCGGAGACAAATTGGGCTTGTCTTCTTTCATGTGTTGGCCTCAGTTCACCTAGCTGTAAATAGGTACCTGGAATAAGTGGACGACGTTGTGACGTCCCATCTGGGGTTGGCAAAAATGGTACTAGGCGAGATGGGTATCATATGGTTCACCAAAGCTGATGGCTACCTAAGCCTTCGGGCGAGACGGTACCGTCTATAGTGAGAATGGTACCATACAGATCCACCCTAAGCCTTCGTTTCCGATGTCGCCAATTGGCTAAAAATACAGACTACACACACATCCACAGCCATTCCAACGATACATATAACACCTACACATATAGGAGGCGGGAAATAACGAGCATGCTCACTCCCGCAATACAACTAGAGTAAATACAACTAGAGTAAGTACACATACACTGACACACACACATACACACAAAGAAATTCAGCTTCCCATATAGGAGTATAGAGACTTGGAACAACTTGGAGGAGGAGGTGGTGAGAGCGAGGAACATTAACATGTTCAAATCTAGGTTGGATAAAAGTAAATATGGAAATAGGGCAACATAAGTTATGATATGTTAGTCCAAAATACTGGGAACTGGGAATATCCATTACGATACTTGTCTAAGTAAAATGGATTGATTATAAAGTAACTAAGACAGGACAACACGAGTGCTGCTCAATTCCTGTAGGTACCCGGTAAATACAAATAGGTAAATACACTGACACTGTGACACAGTGTCAGTGTAGTTTGAGGGATGAGGTGAAGGAATTGAATGCCAAAAGAACAGAACAAGAAGTGGATTTTTTTTATTGGAGACTGGTAGGAACGAAGAAGAGGAAATGGTTCATCAAAAGCCCACAGAGGAAGACGGAGGGGCAAACAGAGAACTTAGGGATGAACGGTCGGACAGGGGAAGCGAGTACCAGTACCGAAGGACAGGAGGGAGAGACTGGTGTAAACCAGGAACAAGTGAGAGGAACAGGGCAGGTGGAGAGCACGGGGGAGCAAGGGAGAGAAGGTGGAGTGGAAGCGGGGGGGGGAGTAGAGTCTGGGAATATTAGGGAAAGAGAAAAAAAGAAAGGTGTAAGAAGGGGGGAAATGAAGCTGATGTATAGTAATGTGGATGGCTTGCTGTCTAAGAAATTAGAATTGAATGACTATATTGAGAAATATAAACCACATATTATGTGCTTAGCAGAAACAAAGTTGAGAGGTGGTACTGAATTGGGAGTGTTGGGATGGGAAGGGTACAATGTGTGGAGAAAAGATAGAGAAGGAAAAGTGGGCGGTGGAGTGTTAATAATGACTGACAGAAATATAGAAGCAAGTGAGATTAACCTAGGCAATAATAGATCAGAAATTATAGCAGTGACAATAAAAGACAAGGACAACAAAGCAACTGATATAGCAGTGGCTTATATACCACCACAAACTAGAGCATGGAAGCGGGATAAATATGATCAACTAATCACGGAATCTCTAGATGCACTAAAAATACTTTTTAATAGGAGAAATAAATTATTATTAACAGGTGATTTCAATTGTAAGGAAGTCAATTGGGAAGGGTTAGATGCGGGAAATAATAATGAATCTTGGGGCAGTAAATTATTGAATCTAGTAACAGAAAACATGTTAACACAACATGTTAGAGAAAACACACGAATCAGAGGGATGGATGAACCATCCAGGCTAGACCTAGTCTTCACCAGTGATCCACATGATGTTAGAAAGATAAATTATCGTTGTCCCTTGGGAAAAAGTGATCACAAGATATTAGAAATGGAGATGGATTTGGGGAAAAATGAGGAGAGAAAGGAAGGACATAAAATAAATAGATACAATTATGCTAAAACTGATTTTAAATCATTGAAACATTATTTCCAAAGTATAAATTGGAAGGAACTAGAAAGCCTGGAAATGGTTCAAGACAAATATAGACTTTTCCTGAAAGTATATGAAGAAGGGATACATAAATATGTCCCAAGGTTCCAATCAGGGGTAAAGAAGGAAAAAGAATGGTTTAATATAAGATGTAGTAAGGCACAGGATAGAAGAAACCGAGCCTGGAATATAGCACGGAAGAGACATAGTGAAAATAACTGGAATAAGTACAAGGAGAAAAGAAATGAATACGTAAAGATACGACGCGAGGAACAATATAAATATGAAAGGAATATTGTAGAGAAGTGCAAAAATGAGCCAAAACTATTTTATAGATTTGTAAATGGAAAAATAAAAACAAAAGAAGGTATTGTCAGACTAAGAGTTGGAACAAACAGCTATGAGAAAGATAAAGAATTGTGTGAAGTTATGAATGAAAAGCTTCAGTCAGTGTTTGTAAAAGAGGAGGAGTTTATAGAACCTAATAGAGAAATGAGAACACCACAGATGCCTGAAATGAAAGTGACAAAAAGTGAAGTGCTGAAATTGATGCAGGATTTGGACGTGAGGAAATCAATGGGACCAGATGGAGTGGCTGGATGGATCCTCAAAGAATGTGCGGAAGAGTTAGTGGAACCAATCTATGAAATCATCAAATCTTCACTGAATGAGGGAGACCTGCCAGTGGAATGGAAGAGAGCTAACATAGTACCAATTTACAAAGGAGGAGACAGAGAAAATCCGCTTAACTACAGACCGGTGTCCCTCACCAGCATTGTTTGTAAAATTTGTGAGAAAATTATAAGGAAAAAGTGGACACACTTCATTGAGGGACAGGGGGTGCTTAGCGAGAAACAATTTGGATTCAGGGAAGGGAGATCTTGTGTATCTAATTTATTAAGCTTTTATAGCAGAGTTGTAGATGTTACACAGGAGAGAGAGGGATGGGTTGACTGTGTTTACCTGGACCTGAAAAAGGCCTTTGACAGGGTGCCTCACAAAAGGTTATTGTGGAAATTGCAGGTTGTTGGAGGTGTACATGGTAGGATGTTAAAATGGATGGAAAACTTTTTAATAGGAAGAGAAATGAGGACCACGATACGAGACGAATATTCACAGTGGAGGAGTGTGACGAGCGGAGTACCACAGGGATCAGTGTTGGGTCCGATAATGTTCCTACTTTATGTAAACGACATGCCAGAAAACTTGAATAGTCATATGAATATGTTTGCGGATGACGCTAAGATCATGAAGAATGTCACCTGTATAGAAAGTTGTCAGGATCTTCAAAAGGACCTAGATGAGTTGCACAGATGGAGCCAAACCTGGAAAATGAGTTTCAATGCAGAAAAGTGTCATGTTTTGGAAGTGGGAACAAGTGAGATAAGGCCAAGCTGGGTGTACAAATTAGGAACTGAAATAATCGGCAAAACACGGCATGAGAAGGACCTTGGAGTGATAATACAAGATGATCTATCCCCGGAGAAGCATATTAACATGATCATTGGAGGAGCATATGGAATAATAACCAATATGAGAGTGGCATTTAACTATTTGGATGAAGAAATGTTAAGAAAATTGATAATGACTATGATAAGACCAAGATTAGAATATGCAGCAGTGATATGGTCACCACATTTGAAAAAACATATAAACAAATTAGAGAAAGTCCAAAGGATAGCAACGAAGATGATCCCAAGATTGAAGGAGTTGACATATGAGGAAAGACTTAAGACACTACAACTGCCTACCTTGAAAGAGAGAAGGGAACGAGGCGACTTAATAACGATGTTCAAGGGAGTAAAAAGTTTGGAACGAGTAGATAGGGAAGATCTATTCGTGAGGGATAATGGAAGGACAAGAGGGCACGAGTTTAAGCTGAGGAAGGGCAGATGTCGTAAGGACACAAAGAAATTCAGCTTCCCATATAGGAGTATAGAGACTTGGAACAACTTGGAGGAGGAGGTGGTGAGAGCGAGGAACATTAACATGTTCAAATCTAGGTTGGATAAAAGTAAATATGGAAATAGGGCAACATAAGTTATGATATGTTAGTCCAAAATACTGGGAACTGGGAATATCCATTACGATACTTGTCTAAGTAAAATGGATTGATTATAAAGTAACTAAGACAGGACAACACGAGCGCTGCTCAATTCCTGTAAACTACAAATAGGTAAATACAAATAGGTAAATACAGTGTCAAAAGAAAAGAAGTGGTGGTACAGGAAGAAGGATTGGAGGGAGAGGTGCAACAGGAAGGGGAAATGGTAGGATAAAGACAGGGAATATCAATCATAATGGTAAAAGCAACAGGTGCAAGATGGTCTATAGCAATGTGGATGGGCTGCTATCAAAGAAATTAGAAATAAACGATTACATCAGACAGGAAGAGCCCTTAATATTGTGTCTATGTGAAACTAAACTAAATAAAGGGATAAGTTTGGAGGGAATGGGATGGAACAACTATAATATCTGGAGAAGGGATAGAGAAGACAAGATGGGGGGAGGGGTGCTAATTCTTACACATAATAAATTGAAAACCAGAATGATTGATCTGAATAATAGTAAAGCGGAAATATTAGCAGTAGAATTGATAGATGATGTCAATCAAAAGGCGGATATTGTAGTGGCCTACATGCCGCCCTACACAGGAGCTTGGGAAGAGGAGGAATACAAATTTATCAAAGATGAGATGATTATTTGTATTGAAAAATTAACTCGTAGAAATAATGAATTAATTATAGTAGGGGACTTCAACTGTAAAGAGGTGGATTGGGAGCAGAGAGAAGCTGGTAGCAACGTGAACTCGTGGGGGTATAGGTTACTGGATATGGTAACAGAAAATGTATTGGTGCAAAATATAAAGGAAAATACAAGAAGAAGGGGAAATGATGAAGCATCCAGATTGGACCTAATGTTTACTAGAGACCCAGATGTAATTTCTGATATAAAATACTTACCACCTTTAGGCAAGAGCGATCACGTTGTAATGGATATAGAAATCCTATTGGGTTATTCCAATATGGAGGAGAGGGAGGAGCACAAGGAAACTAGGTTTGACTATGCAAAAGGAGACTACCAATCACTGAGACAATACTTTAGAGATGTTGACTGGAGTGAAATACATCAGAGAAATAGTGTAGACGAGAAGTATGGAGTATTTAAAACAATATATGAAGAAGGAGTTAATAAATATGTTCCTAAACAAGGTAATAGGTCAGCGAAGGTAAAGGATTGGTTCAATGAAAAATGTAGGAAAGCCAAGGAAAAGAGAGACCAAGCATGGAAGGCAGCTAGAAAAAGGTGTAATAGAGAAACTTGGAACAGATACAAGAGATTAAGAAATGTATATGCTGCAATCAGGAGACAAGAAGCCAGAGAATATGAGAAGAACATTGTGAAAAAATGTAAGAGTGATCCTAAGCTGTTCTATAGGTTTATAAATAGTAAAATGAAGGTAAGGGATAGAATAGTGAGGTTGAAGGTTGAAGGGACCACTTATGATGACGACCAGAATATGTGTGAAATTATGAACAATACACTACACTCAGTATATACTAAAGGTGATAACTTTGAAGAAGTACCGGTAGGTGAAATTGGTGATAAACTGGGAGAGATTAATTTTCTCCCAGAGGAGCTAGTAGAAATAATGAAAGGACTAGATGTGAAAAAAGCAGTGGGACCTGACAATGTAGCGGGATGGATTTTGAAAGAATGTGCTGACGAACTAGTGAAACCCTTAAATGAGATAATGAAATACTCTCTGGAAGTGGGAAAATTACCAATGGACTGGAAGAGAGCCAACATTGTACCGATTTATAAAGGTGGGAACAGGGAACATCCATTGAATTATCGACCTGTGTCACTTACTAGTATAGTGTGCAAAATCTGTGAGAAAATAATTAAGAAAAGATGGATGATTTACTTGGAAAAGAATAATCTACTATCTAACAGGCAATTTGGATTCAGGGAGGGTACCTCATGTGTTACAAATCTACTCAGTTTTTATGACAGAGTGGTTGACATATTACAAGAGAGAGATGGATGGGTGGATTGCGTATATATTGACATGAAGAAAGCTTTTGACAGAGTATCGCATAGCAGGCTGAAGTGGAAATTAAAAGAGTATGGAGGGATTCAGGGTAGTTTGTTAAATTGGATGGAGGACTATCTTTCAGGGAGACAGATGAGGACTACTATCAGAGATAAATTTTCTACGTGGAAAGATGTCACAAGTGGAGTTCCGCAGGGAGCGGTGCTGGCTCCCATAATGTTTCTAATATACATTAACGACATGCCAAAGGATATAAGTGCATATATGAATATGTTTGCAGATGATGCCAAGATCATGAAGCATATAGAAGATGAAAACAGTGGTAGGGAATTGCAGAGGGATTTGGATAGGATAGATCAATGGAGCAAGAAGTGGAAAATGGAATTTAACACAAATAAATGTCATGTAGTGGAAATGGGAGTAAGTAAAAGAAGGCCACATATGGAATATAAGTTAGGAGAAAACACTATTAACCCATCAGAGAAAGAAAAGGACTTAGGGATAACTGTTAGGAGTGATCTTTCACCTGAGAATCATATTAATAAGATAGTGGGAGAAACATATGGACTGCTAAACAGAATAAAAATAGCATTTAACTATATAAACGAGGAGATGCTGGAGAAAATAATAAAAACATTGGTGAGACCAAGACTGGAGTATGCGGCAGTGGTGTGGGCACCACATCTAAAAAAGCATATAAAGAAGTTGGAGAAGGTTCAGAGAGCTGCAACTAGGATGATACCAGAACTGAGAGAATTACCATATGAGGAGAGATTAAAGAAATTAGATTTACCATCTCTAATGGATAGGAGGGAGAGAGGCGATATGATTATGATGTACAAATGTGTGAGAGGACTCGAAAAGGTGGACAAGAAGGGTTATATTGTGAAAGATAATGGTAGAACTAGGGGGCATAGATATAAGCTAATGAAAGGAAGATGTAAAGGAGATGTGAGAAAGTATAGTTTCCCTTACAGAAGTATAAGTAAATGGAATCAGTTGGAAGAGGAAGTGGTGTGTGCCAAAAACATTCATATTTTTAAGGCAAAGTTAGATAATTGTAACTCAGGAAG